>JAFIRS010007511.1:0-24511 GCA_018342105.1 Gonioctena quinquepunctata | reverse complement strand
TGGCTTTCCTGTTGATCCCGACGAATTATCACTACGAGTGAAATCTTTACCACAATCACACGAATACATTTCAGCAACTTGTTTTCAATAGCTCACTGGAGGAGAATGATTCGAAATACTCTTCTCCTGAATATTTCAGTGAAATACCCCCCACCATACAACAAGTCCGATGCGATGCGCAATCTGTATTGTGAGGGATTCTCTTGACATCCAGCGCGCTCATCAATAATCGCAGTTCATTCTTAGCTCTCTACAGGATGAATGCCCTCCTCGCTTGAGAGTACAAGGATTCATAAAGGGCATGACTGCACAGAATTTGTATGCCTACACCACAACTTTTAGTCAAGGTCAAACAAACATCGAGATCAAATCTTTAGGTTGCCGAAACAATCCCAACATCAAAACTCAAGGTCAAATCTCAAAGTCAAAACTTAATGTTATGAATCTCAAGGTCATATTCAAGGTCAAAACTGAAGTCGAATCTCAAAGTCGACCAAACCCAATATCAAAACTCAATGACAAATCTCAAAGTCAAATCTCAAGGTCAAACACACACACATTGCACACCTGCAACTATTCAAGGTCACACGTGACGTCATAGTGGTGGGGGGAAAGCCAGAACCGGCTTAAATCTCCTACTATGTGTCATGAATTCATCCATGTAGAGTGATAGAAAATGAAACGAAAAAGCCGTTTTTAGCCTCAAATTCATTTGTCACACCATCGGTGATGTCGAAAATAATTAAATTCGAATTTTTTGGTTGCTATCTCTGTAACTATTCGATGTGTCATGAATTTCCCCATGTAGCATGATGAAAGATGGAACGAAAAAGCAGCTTTTAGCCTCAAATTCATTTGTCCTACCGTCGGTGATGTCGAAAATAATTAAATTCGAATTTTTTGGGTTGCTATCTCTGTAACTATTTGATGTGTCATGAATTTCTCCATGTGGAATGATGAAAAATGGAAAGGAAAAGCAGTGTCTGGCCTCAAATTCATTTGTCCTACCGTCGGTGATGTCGAAAATAATTAATTTCGAATTTTCTGGGTGCTATCTCTGTAACTATTCGATGTGTCATGAATTTCTCTATGTAGAATGATGAGATATGGAACAAAAAAGCAGTTTTCAGCCTCAAATTCATTTGTCCTACCGTCGGTGATGTCAAAAATGATTAAATTCGAATTTTTTGGGTGCTATCTCTGTAACTATTTGATGTGTCATGAATTTCTCCATGTAGAATGATAGAAGATGGAACGAAAAAGCAGTTTTTAGCCTCAAATTCATTTGTCCTACCGTCGGTGATGTCGAAAATAATTAAATTCGAATTTTTTGGGTTGCTATCTCTGTAACTATTCGATGTGTCATGAATTTCTCCATGTAGAATGATGAAAGATGGAACGAAAAAGCAGTTTCTAGCCTCAAATTCATTTGTCCTACCGTCGGTGACGTCGAGAAATCCATGACACATCAAATAGTAACAGAAATGGCACCCAAAAAATTCGAATTTAATTATTTTCGACATCACCGACGGTAGGACAATGAATTTGAGGCCAACACTCTTTTTCTTTCAATTTTCTATCATTCTACATGGAGAAATTCATGACAAATCAAATAGTGACAGAAATAACACCCAAACAATTCGAATTTAATTATTTTCGACATTACCGACGGTAGGACAAATGAATTTGAGGCCAGACACTGCTTTTTCTTTCCACCTCCTATCATTCTGCATGGAGAAATTCATGACACATCAAATAGTAACAGAAATGGCACCCAAAAAATTCGAATTTAATTATTTTCGACATCACCGACGGTAGGACAAATGAATTTGAGGCCAGACACTGCTTTTTCTTTCCACCTCCTATCATTCTGCATGGAGAAATTCATGACACATCAAATAGTAACAGAGATAGCACCCAAAAAAATCGAATTAAATTATTTTCGATGTCACCGACGGTAGGACAAATGAATTTGAGGCTAGAAACTGCTTTATCGTTCCATCTTTCATCATTCTACATGGAGAAATTCATGACACATCAAATAGTTACAGAGATAGCACCCAAAAAATTCGAATTTAATTATTTTCGACATCACCGACGGTAGGACAGATGAATTTGAGGCCGAACACTGCTTTTTCTTTCAATTTTCTATCATTCTACATGGAGAAATTCATGACAAATCAAATAGTGACAGAAATAACACCCAAACAATTCGAATTTAATTATTTTCGACATTACCGACGGTAGGACAAATGAATTTGAGGCCAGACACTGCTTTTTCTTTTCAATCTTCTATCATTCTACATGGAGAAATTCATGACACATCAAATAGTGACAGAAATGGCACCCAAAAAATTCGAATTTAATTATTTTCGACATCACCGACGGTAGGACAAATGAATTTTAGGCTAAAAACTGCTTTTTCGTTCCATCTCTTATCATTCTACATGGAGAAATTCATGACACATCAAATAGTAACAGAAATGGCACACAAAAAATTCGAATTTAATTATTTTCGACATCACCGACGGTAGGACAAATGAATTTGAGGCCAAAACTGCTTTTTCTTCATTTTCTATCATTCTACATGGATAAATTCATGACACATCAAATATTACAGAAACAACACCCAAAAAATTCGAATTTAATTATTTTCGACGTCACCGACGGTAGGACAAATGAATTTGAGGCCAGAATCTGCTTTTTCGTTTCATCTTCTATCATTCTACAAGGAGGAATTCATGACACATCAAATAGTAACAGAGATAGCACCCAAAAAAATCAAATTAAATTATTTTAGATGTCACCAGCGGTAGGACAAATGAATTTGAGGCTAGAAACTGCTTTTTCGTTCCATCTTTCATCATTCTACATGGAGAAATTCATGACACATCGAATAGTTACAGAGATAGCACCCAAAAAATTCGAATTTGATTATTTTCGACATCACCGACGGTAGGACAAATGAATTTGAGGCGAAAACTGCTTTTTCTTTCGATTTTCTATCATTCTACATGGAGAAATTCATGACACATCAATAGTTACAGAGAAAGCACCCAAAAAATTCGAATTTAATTATTTTCGACATCACCGACGGTAGGACAAATGAATTTGAGGCTAGAAACTGCTTTTTCGTTCCATCTTCTATCATTCTACATGGAGAAATTCATGACACATCAAATAGTAACAGAGATAGCACTCACAAAATCCGAATTTAATTATTTTCGATGTCACCGACGGTAGGACAAATTAATTTTAGACCAGAAACTGCTTCTTCGTTCCATTTCTCATCATTCTACATAGAAACATTCATGACACAACATGTAATTACTACCCACTATCATAATACCCACACAATCAAAATTCATCGGAGGGGTGATAAATGAATCATGGACCAGGAAACATGAATGAAACGTATATTAGAAATCTGGCAACAACGCACATTATTTCTCGGCCATCCCGAGTTCAACAGTCTCTACGTCAGAAACCGTGGATGGAAAAGTGTGGATAACTTCACATTAATTTAATTTTTGACGTGAGATAAGTGATTGCGTCATCTGTTGACCTATTTTCCCTGAAGCCGAATTGATTATTTCCTAGAATATCAAATTTAATTGAGGATGCGTGTTTCAATTATAATTTCGAAAATTTTGCCTGAGTTGGAAATCCATGAAATCAGGCGGTACATTCAGCTTATTTCCTTTCTTAAACAACGGTTTCACTACAGCCGATTTAAAAGCATTGGGGAAATTACCTGATCTGATGCACCAGTTTATAATAAATTCTAAAGGTGTTTTTATGTCATCAGCAAGATATTTCAAGATTTCAGCTGTTAATGTATCGTCCCCAGGTTATTTTTTATTCTTCAATTTCAAAATGCAATCTTTCATTTCGCCTTGATTAATTTCCAGAAATAATATAGTGTTTGGGATGTAGATTCCAGTAGTTGGTTCTCTTATCTGATTTTGTTGATTTTTTTTGCCTTATTCTTCCCGATATTCGGTATCCGCAATTTGTTTGCTATCTATTATCAATAATCCATTTTCAGATGAAAATTTTTTCATTTCATACCCTTTTTCACAATGTTGATTACCACTGATTTCCTTTACCACCTTCCAAAGCCCAACGGAATTGTTACCGTTTGAATTTTTTTCAAAGATCGTTGTTTATTTCTGTACTTTTTATATTTGATGCGATTTTCTTCAGTTGGGTTTTTTTTTCAATTCAGAATATAGACTATTCTTTCCATTCACAGATTTAATGAGACCTTTAGTGATCCAAGGTCGCTTTTTAGATTGATATTTTAGTTTGCCAGTTGTTGTGCGACTGAATTTATATTATCTGAATTATAGACCTCTAACCAATGTTCGTTCATAACCCATTTTTTTAGCTTCCCTTCGTTCAGGAAGTTTCTATATGCACAATCTTTTTGGATATTTTTTTCTGTTTCAGGTATAATAATCTGTAAAGCGATCGGAAAGTGGTCAGTGATCGTGGTTTCAAGCACAACTGGAGTGCTACTGTTTATTTTTTCATCATATTTGATGAGGATATGATCAATACACGATTTTGTTCCACCCTGTATTCTTGTAAATGCGTTTATTGCCGATGAATACCCAAATTCAGCCATTACATTCAGATAATCTTGTACACTCTCATTTTCATCATCCAGTATATTGATATTTATGTCTTCTATTGAAATTTGAGTTTTATAATTATTTCGTCAGTTCCTCAGATAGTTGTGGAGATCTGCAATAAATGAATCTACTGAGCTAGCTGGGGGTCTATACAATGCTGTTAGCAATACATTTTCGTTTTCAAATTTGGTAATGAATTGTATGGATTTTAATATTTCAATATCTATAATTTTATATGTGTAAGACAATCTTTGTTTGATATATATTACAAGGCCATCATTTTGGTTTATGTCACCATCATTGTACAAGAGATCGTATCCGTTTAATTTGAAAACAGAAATATCACCAATTTGCCAAGTTTCAGACAGCACTATCAGATCAAAATCGAATTGTATAGTACTGAGGAGAATTATTAATTTTAGTTTCTATTCATGGATCGAATATTTGTATGAATAATTCGAAGTTTTAATCTCAAAAATTTCAGTGAGACCATCAATTGAATCTATTCGTAATGTATTTTTCTTTGTTCTTTGAAATCTCTTATATATTTATCCATGATTTTTAATGATAATTCGAATAAAAGACAAGACAATAGTTCAAGGCAGAACGAATAAAAGCTTGTGAATATAAGTTTTGGGTATAAGTCATGTTAAATTATGGTTATTACTACTCAATAACCACTTCGTCCAGGGGCTTGTAACAGAGTTTGTCTTAAATTTTCCTTTTCTCCCAAATTTTCAAGCGGGTGGCCAAAACTCTCAAATTCCTTTATTTTCGTATTTATCAATCAATTTCACACATAGAATTTCCAGGTTTACTTAATTTAATTACATCGTTTTCATGATAATTAAACATAAACCTATAAATGTTTAATTATCTTGAAAACAATACAATTGAATTTTGTAATACTTTGAGATTCTATGTGTGAAATTGATTGGTGAATACTTAAATAATTCTATTTTTGTTTTGTCCATTAGCGTAAAAATTTCGGAGGAAAAAAGGTAAGACAAACACCATGCCGCGTGACACTAGGAGGAGTGGTTGCTATAGTTCATTTATCAATATGAGCATATTTTTGAGGTCTACGAATGTTACCGTTATCATCAAGAAATATCTAAAAATACGATAATATAAATGAAACTTTATATTTTTTTCTCACTTCAAATACCTTGTATCGTTGAGATTCGGATATGGGTTCCTAAAAGAAACATAATTCAATCAGTAGAGTCTCCTGTAGAAATTTGTACACACAATTTGGAACCATTGTATATTAGATTTCTCAAACCCTTATTACACTATGCCTTTTTCGTGCCTAATTGTCTGCCTGACTGCCGGTGACTGAAATTTTAAAAAATACGCATGCGCGCGAGACTATTTTGTTGATTGTTTCAGGCATGAAAATAAATAGGACTAGTTCTATTTTCCCTCTGAATCGAGGGGATTCCAAGGACGTTTGTGACAATGTCAGGTTTGCCAACACAGTAATCATCTATTTGACTTGACATAACCAACAAATAAATGAAATTAATCACATGGTTTTCGTTTTGTTCAGTATGACAGAAAAGAAGGAAAAATCTTGTACCAAGTAAGGAAAAATTTGAAAAAAATAGTCCAGGTATACTAAATTACTTAATCATTTAAGATAAATGTTAATTTTCCTTAGGTTTGCAGCTCTGAAATTAGTGCCTGAAATAATCATCAAAAAGGCACGGTGTAATAGTGCCAGTTATTTGGAGGAATTTAGCCAACAAGTAGCCCTGAAAATGAGCAGAAAAATTGGCACGAAAAAGGCATAGTAAGGGTTTTATTGGGACTTTATTATTCAACAAATTGCTACTCATGGCCAAGTTATAAAATCCTGAGCCATAGCCTGAGCTTTCTACTTTCATGAATACGTTACGTGCTCTGGCATTTTTGGAAGTCACATAGCACAAATAATAAACCCTTATTGCCTATTTCGTCCCTATTTTTGTGCCTATTGTCATGGCTATTTGTTTATTAAATTTCCCCAAATAACTGGCACTATACACCGTGCCTTTTTGATGATTGTTTCAGGCAGTAATTTCAGAGCTGCAAACATAAAGAAAATTGACATGTACCTCAAATGATTAAGTAATTTAGTATACCTGGATTATTTGTATCAACTTTTTCCTTACCTACTACAAGATTTTTTCTTCTTTTTTGTCATACTGAACAAAACGAAAAATATGTGAATAATTTCATTTATTTGTTGGTTACGTCAAGTCCAACAGATGATTACTGTGTTGGCAAACCTGACATATCCACAAACGTCCTTGAAATCCCCTCGATTCAGGGGGAAAAATAGAACCAGTCTATTTATTTTAATGTCCGAAACAATCAGCGAAATAGTGTCTTGCGCATGCTTATTTGTTAAAAATTTTAGCCACGAGCAGTCAGGCAGACAAATAGGCACGAAAAAGGCATAGTGTAATAGGGGTTTCACGCATAATTTACAAATGATGGTTCAGCAACAAACTCGTTCTAGAAATATCCATTATATCTATATTATTTTCAAAGTCTGTTACCAGATTTGATATCTATGATAATAATGAAACAGATATATAATAAATAACAATTTCATCTAAACTAGAAAAACAAACATCATTCACAATTGTTTTTCACATATATTCGATGACTATGATGATAATAAACCATCCAAATGATAAATAAACTAGAAAAACAAACATCATTCACAATTTCTTTTTACATATATTCGATGACTATGATAATAATTAAACATCCATATAATAAATAACAATTCATTCTAAACTAAAAAAAACAAACATCATTCACAAAAAACTCAAATTAACATTAACTTTTTTCGAAGACACCTACATAACTGCTGTCTACGACGATGCTTATGTCTAGCACTGGGTTCACTAAATTGTTTGGGAACATTTTTTTTTCTGGTAGGATGGTATCTGGTTAAACTTTTGAATAGTATATATATATATATATATATATATATATATATATATATATATATATATATATATATATATATTATATATATATATATATTATATATATATATATATATATATATATATATATATATATATATATTATATATATATATATATATATATATATATATATATAATATATATATTATATATATATATATATATATATATATATATATATATATATATATATATATATATATATATTGGTATGATAGGAAATATTTTCAGATAATGAAACTGATAAATCATTATTATTATTAGGTATTTATATTATCGTGATTCATGCTATGTTTGTTTTACGATTTTTCTTTACTTTTTACTGTTCTGGAATCTTGCACCATGTTCTAGTCAACGCTTATGTCTCAAAAAGTCAGCACTGAAGTATGTCTATTGTCATAAGTATGTTACCAACAATACATTTAATTTGCATAAGTTGGAACATCCTGTATAGTAAATCATATCAGAAGGAAACCCAACAGCGAGATGTCAAAAACAATTTGAGGAAAATAGCAAAATATATTTTTTTTTAAAACAGTAAGTGTCAAATATGAATTTTAACAAATTTTGTACATATAATATAAGATCTAGAATTATACAGGGTGTTAGTGAATAATTTCGACAAACTTCGGCGGGTGATTCTGCATGAAAAAATAATGACAGTTTGCTATATAACTTTTGTCCGCAAATGCTTCGTTTTCCGAGATACGGGGTAATAAAGTTTTTTTTAAAAACTGACTATTTATTCATTGCTCTGAAACCGGTCGAGATATGCGAATGAAATTTGGTGAGTTTCAAGAGGTAGTTATTGTGCACTTTTTGACATACAATGAGAATTTTATTTTCATTATTGGCGCGCATACGGGTAATGATCTCAATTTTTTTTGAGGAAAAAATGATACACTATTGAGATATTTCTAACTGAAAATCATTTTTGGATTCCTCGTTCAATTTGTGATGAAAAATCTCCCCTGCTTTTTTTTAATGATCTCAATTTTTTTTGAGGAAAAAATGATACACTATTGAGATATTTCTAACTGAAAATCATTTTTGGATTCCTCGTTCAATTTGTGATGAAAAATCTCCCTTGCTTTTTTTTCGTATGGAGCGCCATTTTTATGCCAAAAAATAAAACAACTTAAAGCGTATTTGTCATTACTTTAATACATTATCTAGTAGTGATGCTAGTAGGCTACTGTCAACATTCTTTCTGTTAAATACGAATATTTCAACGAAATGTCAAATGAGCGTTTCTTCATTTTTAAGCTTTCAGTTTGGTATAACATCAATGATACTAAGTAATTAATTTTCCTTTTATCGAAAAGAATGGAAAATTATACAAATGCGGAATTGTCAGACATGCATTTTGTCTATGGTCGAAGTAATGGAAATGGTCGGCAAGTTCGACGATTGTATCCTGAGTTGTATCCAGGACGTAGGGTACCCCATCACACAATATTTGCTCGTCTTCACCAACGTTTGAGCGAAAATGGTACATTTAAGAAACAAACGACTGACTGCGGGCGCCCTTGAGAAGTACGAACTGTGCAACTACAAGAAGCAGTTCTCGAGTTAATTGCGGAGTCACTTGAAACAAGTACTCGAAAAACTGCCAACATACAGAGTGTATGCAACTTCACAGTATTTAAAGTTCTTGAAGGACAGCAATTGTATCCGTTTCATATTCAACGTGTGCAAGCTCTACTACCTAGAGACTCATTTCCGCGCCTAGTTTTTTGCCATCGGGTTCTTTATCAAATCGATCATATTCCTAATTTTTTAAATGACGTTTTCTTTACTGACGAGGCTAATTTTGGACGAAAGTGTATACGAAATTTCCAAAACAATCACCTCTGGGCTGAGGAAAATCCACATGGAATCTTTGGAGCTCATTTTCAGCATCAGTTTTCAGTAAAAGTATGGCTTGGGGTACTCGATGATCATTTAATCGGTGCATATTTCCTCCCACAACGACTAACAGGCAACTCTTACCTTAATTTCCTACAGGAAGAGTTATTCTTGAAGAAATTCCTCTACAGCTGAGATAACACTTTTGGTTCATGTGTCGTGGCTCCCAGGTGTTAGTTATAAAAACCACCCACCTGATCGCCAAAAGTTATGGGTTGCTCCACACTCAGGGTGTTAATTAATAATGTACCTAACCGACTACCAAATGGGTAGATGGCCGGTGGTTTTAATAATTACCCCAAGTATGTATTGAAAGGGAGATCTTAATCGCCCAGGGAGTTGTTAATCAAAGAGATCTTCGAATAACATAGAAGCAGATCTAAGAGCGGCTTTAGTCTTCCTCTCTACCCTGAGAGATAGTTGAGCGAGGGTTGTTCATTCATAATTCAGATTTACAGACCTTACTATTATTCGAATTCACAGGAAATAATGCACTGGAAAGATGAAATAAAAATGAATATAATTAATCTAATCTTAAAATACACACAAAATCGTATAACATAACCAATCAAAACAAAATATGCTATTTTGCTATCAAATAAGTTATAGAAGATGATAGTATGTCAAGTTTTGGTCTACAAAAGGGTAGTCACTAATATCAATATTTCTCTTCATTCTTATCCTCTTTCTTTCTTTCAACCAAGGTATAACGCATAACCTTGTATATGATAGTAACCAAAATATTTAGGAATAAGGTACTTGGAGAATTGTCTTTCCAAACATGATCTTTCAAATGTACTTACATAATTCTCAGGTAAATCACTTGCACTCACATTAACAATTGATTAGACGAATAGAAATTATTAATTTTACTCGCGCCTTCATTAATTTGGATTACTACGGTTTTATTATTTACTTTCGTGTCTTGACTTTATCTAGCTACTTTTTCTGGACTATGAATAGAGATTATGAAGTGGGCATAGAAAAATATGCCAGATTTATGATAGTACTGATAAACAGATGATGAACCGGTAGTTATTATATTTGTAGATCCGATTTGACATTGTAGATTACTTTTTGAACAATAACTTATTTCGCACTAAGGTAGAGATTGATGATGCAACCAATTCAGCTTCATTATGAATTATCTTGAATTTCTGGTAGGTGTTACTTCACTTATTTCAGCATTGAATATAATTGTACTTGTAATAACGATTTCTAATTGAATGCTCGCGTACATGGAGTCAAGTATATCTGATGACTGTCGAATTATTACTCTCTTCTTTTCTTAGATTCAAGTTTCTTTATATATATCCTCGGTTCCCTCCTCTCGTTTGTGTTTTTCCATCAATTTCATTCGTGATATTTATGTGTACTCATTAATGATTTTTATTATACCAGCGCATAAGAATGCTTCAAATAGACCGCCCATCCGATGATGTATTCATAGATTTTTATGTGCGGTCGGCATCGGTCCATAGAAAGGTCGGCTACACGTACGATTTGATTCATTAACAGAGAAAGAATTTCTCCTGTGAACAATGAGTCTTCAACCGTATTAGGTCATTAAATGAAACAATCTGAGATAATTATGCATTCCTTCGAGAGTTAATGGTGCATGTGTTAGAACTTGATAACGGTTATTTCTTTTTATAATGATTATGACTAGGCAGGGTTACCACAGTCCTCCTTGCCCTCAAAAAAAAAATTTATGATATTTATCATAAATTTTTCTGACCTTGTTCCTTGACATACTGTACAACTGATGTTATTTCTTCTAATAAAAAAATAGAAGGGTCAAGAAAAAACGTATTCTCCCAAAAGCTATGATAAACAAAGTTTCTTTTCATATAAACAACTTTTGGTACTTCTATAAATATAAAATAGTAGGCTACTTCAGTTTAATATTCAATCTTAATAGATTGCATAAAATTTACGGTTCAAAACCGAGGACAATCTTACTCAACTACATCTAAGGGATCTAATTCTGATGCATGTATGATGTAAAAAATTTGTACAGGAAACCAACATCAATTCGCTAAGTCTAAATTCTTATGCTAAGTAAATGTAATTAAAATTGTATGGGGAATCAAAAATTTCTAATTTGTTTAATCTATAAAACTTCTAATGCTAATATAAAATTACTAAGTTTATATATATATGAAACAGTAAAAAAAAATACTAAATTTACTTTGTTATAAAAGTCTTTCCTTCACTTAGGGGATACCTTCCAGACACTTGACCGCGAAAGTGACGGGGTCATCCTGGGGTTCAGCAGGTACGGTTCTGGCTGGGTGTCGATTCTTCGGCTGGGGATTCATATCCCGAGTCAGCTGGAGGCTCGATGTTTGCTAATATACGAGGTACTTGGTTCTCGGCGCTGAGTGATGCATTCGGGGGCGGCAAACGAAAATCCTCTCGTTCAGCGGTGCAAAAATAGCATTCGCACCTTAAAATATCGTGAGCTTCGTCTGCTACCGTCGGGGTTTTTGGGGCGAGGGCGGCCGTCCATATTTTCCGAGTTTTCTCAGTGAGGCAGTGCAAACAATCGCATTGGGTGATGTTCTGGGCCGCTAACAATCTCAGGTGGGCCGCATGATGTCTATTAAAATGGTGAATACTGTAGGCCTTGTGGACGTGTTCAGAAGGGTTGAGACGATCCCATTGATTTACGTCATACAGGAGGTTGTCCACTGAAGATTTCAAGATATATTTCTTGGTTTCAAAAGTGCGAATTTCACTTAAGACTTCGATCAACATCTCCATTTCACTTGTACTTCTGATTATTTTCAAAGTATTTAATTTTTCAACCAACTGATTTCACGTGGTGATCAGCTACTAGTTCGTCGAACAATAATATCCAAGTCGTGTGTTTACTGGTAGTTATAGGGTTTCAATTATTATTTCTAAAGTTCTCACACTAATTTTAATATTTATCGGTCGTATTATGTCACTCACGAAAAGTTTTTAGAACAGTTCTCAACGTTATCCGAATGTATTGATTTCGTGTTCAGTTGTTAACACTTAGGGAGATTTCAGCGGAGGCCACAGATTTAATATTTTACGAGGTGATTATTTTTATTAGATCGTCGTGTTACTCATGTTGCGCTTTAACTTCTTTATAGTTCAGTTATCTCTAGGGAGAGAGAAATTGAGATTTCTAAATTATTTATCTGCATTTTCACATCTGCCAGTTCAAACCTCACGAGTTTTCGAAGGTGTCGGTATCTCACTTGACTTTGGCTGAGAAGTGATTTCGGTGGAAACGGTTTCCATGGGAATATTTTCTGAGGGGGCCCGTGGTAATTTATGATTTATCACAAATATAGTCATGGTATTCCATAAAGCTGCCAATAAGTGTAGGGAACATCCCGTGATTCGGTGAATCGCAAAAGCATTTAGAGTTGTGTCCATAATAAATTTGAAAATTTTGAGGCATATGTATATTCCTAATAAACTGCTGGTCACATCGCCAATAATCATAAATACACCATAAATTTTCTTCATTGTATTACTGGCTAATTTTTCAATTCTTCCGATTGAACAGGTTTAAAGTTGAAAATCCTTGATTCAATACGGTTTTGTTTGCCATTCTATTTATGAGGATGTTAGTTACAGCCTGCCTTTCAGAGGAAAACAGTAAGATTCCCTGTGCATTTCGGATTTCTTCAGCATTATAAATTTCACTTATCCCAAGGGGTTTTATTCCATCCAGCTGCATTTGAGGGTCTTCCATTATAGATAATTCGCTGGGGGGATTGCCAGCAATAGGTAGAGGATCATAAGAAATCCATATTCCATCGATAAAGTATTTTGCTGGGATTATTGGAGAACATTCTATCTGTTGTCCTACTTCTTGAATAGTCTGGGTTGAAGGAGCCATAAAGTAAGATTTATTTAAATAAGTCACTGGTAATTCCTGATAACAGTTTTGTTCTCTTCGTATAGTGACCATGACAGGAATGCATTTAAGCAAATAGATCACTTCTCCATTGATTTTTGCTATATAACCTGGTTGCTGATGCAATAATTGCGCGATGATCTTGGGAGATTGTTGAGCCATAATTAATCGGTTTTTCAATATCTCTTTTGAACAGACATCTTCGTTGAATTGTTTCTGCCAACATAGCATTCATGGATCTCTTGAATGATTGCTCAATGTATAAAAATTTTAAATTAACATATGTAATGAGATCTGCAGTTGGTTCTCCCCAGGTAAAATCAAACTCTCTGTATAAATTGGTAGAGTTGTTTGGAAATTCCAATATTAGTATTCTAGGATGTTCAGTTATCTACATTACTATATTACAAATAGTTGTTTTCTTAATTAATTGAACAGCGAATAACTTTGTTCGATCTTCGATGACCATATAGAATTTTATATCATCGGTACTCAATCTTTCCGTGACTTTGTTAGCCTTTCCTTCATAAAGTTTGCGATATCTTTGGCACTCCTGGGGTTTGATTAAACCCCACGCTATTTCGCTTCGGAAAGCATCAATACAATACCCTGTAGAAAATTTGCAGGATAATTGATTCTCCAAACTAATGGTATTTTCGTCTAAGTGAGCCGTAGCAGAATAATCTTTCAAAGTAATTTTAGCGGTGGCAGTTACTACAACATCTTTATATAATTTTCCTTGGAAGGAATAGGATGTACCTTGGCAACTCCCTGTTCCATCTAATTCTCCAGCCAGTAATATTCTTGCAGTCTGAGTAGCGTTGGTTTTGAGTTTTATCACTTCACCAGGGAAACCTCGGTATTCCAAATATTGATGGAGTTTTAAGCATCCTTCCTTGCCTATGGGTTGTTAGTAAGTGAGAAGACTATCAGGTAAAATGCTGGTGTGGGAGAACATATCACACGAGACTAGCAGTTGAGTAATCTCAATAAAACATGATTTTACTTGAATCTTTTCATACTTTTTCTGTTCCAACGCATAAATTTTAGTCTCAGACACGGTGTATGCGCTATTCAATTCGGGACGTTTTTGTACGTCTCGTAAAGAAATTGCTGTAATATTTGCAGCGGGATTTCTACAATCATATGCTATAAGCCCATCGGTTTTTTCCAACAGGTAAAACGTTCCGACAATGGTCCATATCCAAATCAATATATCACTTATCGTCATATTCAAGTATTTCTCGTAACTTCTGTAAACTGGGAGCTATAATCCACAGAATATTATGTTTCATTCACCAATACTTGTCGTCGGTTACGCCCTAGGCGGTAATTTATGACATGGGTCGGCGTAAATAAGCGAGCTCTTTCGATAGCTATGGTGGACAGTCGGAAGGTCGTTGTCTCATACGCCTGTCAAAGCAGACACCCCTCTGATTCTAAGATTGGCAGGTAGATTCCTTGTTGGGCGAAATACCAGGGTTCTTACGATCGACTATTTTTACGTAATATTGTCTGTTATCGATCGGCGCGGATATGCGAGATGGGTTATTTTATTTCACGCACAGAGTGTTTACTTTTTGGGAGTCAATCTCCGTTACTGTTCTAGAATAATGATTTTTATTAAACACTACGGGATCACGGGCATTATAAAAATGTTCTCTCTATTTACAGAGTGAGGAGATTTTCGTGTTCGTAGTACATTAAAATCATGTTTGGATTTTTCTTAATTATTCACTTCAACAATCATTGAAAAGTTACTTATGACTGACTAATACCTTCTATAAACCTAATTATATATACAGTGCATTACTTATTTTACTGATGTTTACCTGACTTAGAAAGGATCCAAGGTAACTCTTTAACAGCTCCCCGTGATCTAGTAGAATACCTGTGCGTAATTTCAGGAATACTTTCTCTATCATCGTCCGACGTTTCACTCTGATTTTCATCATTCGGAATTTCCATAGTGGTTTCCGGTAATTCATTTATCATTTCAGCAATGTCTTGGACGACGTTATCTTGGGTTTCTTTTATAATTTCCTTGTCTGAGGAAATATTATGAAGGGTCTCTAAGTTTTTATAATTCAGTAATTCTTCCGAGGAGATGACATAGTCCATGTCTAGGGGAAGGGGTTGTTCTAGCTTTTTCTCATCAGCTTTTTCCGTTCTCTCTTCCTGAGGTTCCTCTTGAATCGACCGTGGAAGGATATTATTCATGTCTATATTTCTATAGGCCTCAAGACGATTTGCATGTATAATCTGACATTTCGTTTTACCTACTAGTTGTATTTCGAAATTAACTGGGGATAGTTTTCGCAGAATTCTCCAAGGTCCAGTATACTTTGGGAGAAGCTTACGAGACAGAGATTTTCTAGCTGTAATACTGGGTGGGGATTTCAAATACACCAGCGATCCAATGGGCAATTCCTTCAATTTAGCCTTTTTATTAAATGTTCGATGGGTTGCTGCAGCAGCGATATCTAAGGCCATCCTAGCGTTTTCGTGAGCGACTTGTAGTCGGTGTACCAGTTCAGAGGCATAATTTTCCAACGTGTTGTACCGTATACGGGGTGCTCTTGGAGTAAGGTGATGGGGTAGTAGCATGTCTCTTCCAAACATTAAAAAAAATGGGCTCTCTTTGGTGGACGAATGAATTTGATTTCTGATAGCGAGAAGAGCATACGGTAATTGTTCGTCCCAATCGGATTTTCGCTCAGTTACCAGGTGAGATAGGGTATTTTTCAGGTGCCCATGAAATCGTTCTAATACTCCGTTAGTGGCTGGGTGATATGCCGTAGTATTCAATTTTTTTATCCGTAATCTTTTACATATTTCTAAGAATAGAGCGGACAAAAATTGCGATCCTCGGTCACTCAATAAATATCTGGGAGCCCCATATCGTAGGATGACATTTTCTACAAACGCTTTGGCGACTGTTTCTACAGTTATATTAGGTTTTGGAATGGCTTCAGCATATCGAGTCAAATGGTCAATGGCAGTGAGAATATATTTATTTCCTTCTCTTGTGGTGTTCAGGGAAACTACTATATCAATAGCTACGATTTCGAAGACTGTCTCAGGTATGGGCATTCGTTGCATTTCGGTGGGTTTTTGATTTGAGCTTTTGTGAATATTACAAGAATGACAATTTTGCACGTATTCGTCAATATCTTTTCTCATATTAGGCCAGTAAAATTCTCTCTTGATGGTCGTTAAAGTTTTCTGTTGTCCTCCATGACCGAAAAATATACTATCGTGATATAAACTAATTATTTGTCTTCTAAGGGCTTGAGGTGCATATATTTTATCCTGTCGTTCGTCGAATTTTCGTTTTACATATAAGATTTCTTCATGTACATAAAAATGTTCATCATTCTCGGATAAGGTAGTTAGGATTTCGATGATCTTGGGATCCTTTTTCTGTAATTTGCGTATGTCGTCTCGTTGCCATATAGTGTCAATAATTGGTTCTGCATCTTCAATGATCTTACGTGTAGCGCACACTTGTCGGTCTTTATTTTTCATTTGAGGTACGATTTCTTCCGACGTTTCATTCACCTTCAGCCTCGTCAATGAATCTGCATTCAGGTTATGTTGGCCCTGACGATATTCAATAGTAAATGAATACTCTAGGAGTGTCATAGCCCATTTCGCAAGTCTACTACTTGGATCTTTGATTGATAGTAAATATACCAAAGGTCGATGATCGGTGATGATAGTAAAATGTGTTCCAACTAAATAGCATCGACAGCCCATATCACAGCTAAGCATTCTCTTTCAATAGTAGAATATCGAGTCTCAGCAGCATTCAATGTTCTACTAGAATAACATATAGGGTGTTCGAATCCTGAGTATTCTTGACTCAAAATTCCTGAGATTGCTGAAGCGCTAGCGTCGGTCGTTACTATAAAAGGTCTTGAAAAATCGGGATATTTCAAAATGGGAGGTGTTATTAGAGCTTGTTTCAAGGTGTCAAATGCTTGCTGCTGTTCCGTTCCCCAAAGGAATTTTTCTCCTTTCTTAGTTAATTTTGTGAGTGGTTGTGACAATTTTGAGAAGTTTTGCACAAATTTCCTATAAAACCCACATAATCCGAGGAAAGCTCTCATTTCCTTCACGCATTTTGGTTGAGGGTAATTTTTAACCACTGATGTTTTTTCGGGGTCTGTTTGGCATCCTTTTCCAGAAACAATGTGGCCTAAGTACTTGGCTTCGGGTTTCATGAAATAACATTCAGTTGGCTTGAATTTTAAATTGCTGTCTCTCATTTTATCGAATACATGACGCAATCTATCTAGATGCTCATCAATATTGGGGCCACTGAATACTATGATGTCATCTAGGTATACTAGGCATTCTTTTCCAGTAATATCTGCGAAAGTAAGGTTCATAAACCTCTGAAAGCTGGCTGGGGAGTTCTTCAAACCCTGAGGCAATTTTTTAAATTCGTAGTGCCCATTTGGAGTAGAAAAAGCACTTTTTTCTCGGTCACGCTCATCTAACTCAATTTGGAAATATCCACTGGCCAAATCCATCACACTGTATAATTCAGTACCATTTAATCCCTCCAAAGTATCTTGCAAGTGTGGCAACGGATAAAAGTCAGTTTTAGTAATGGCGTTTAATTCTCGATAATCAATACATAATGTAAACTGAGGTTCTTCTCCAGGATGCCTTTTTTTTTCAATCAAGAGAGCTGGGAAACTCCAAGGGCTGGCTGATTCTATGATAATCTCATTTGCTAATAAATCCTTGATTTCTTTCTCCATTGCCTTCTGTCGTTGAAAAGGAATTCTATATGGTCTTTTTGTAATGGGAATAACATCTTCAGTAATGATTCTATGTTTCACTAAATGGGTACTACTCAATTTCAGACTGGGGGCTTTAAATATATCTATATATTCTATTATAAGGTTGGATAATTTGATTTGATCCCTTTCCTTGGGATCTTCCAAGTGTAACTGTTGCAAAATTGTTCTTTCATCCTGTAGTTCTATTCTTCTAGTCCTTTTCCCTTCATTAATTATTTTCCTCTCCTTATCAGTGTCAGCTTCAAATCCTAGTGCAATCACATGTTTGCGAGGTATTACTTAATTCTTCTCTAAAACATTTATTATACGTTATAGGTATCTCGTCCTTATTTTTACTTATTGATCTACCTTCTATCAATCCTTTTATAGCTTCCTTATCTCCAATGACTACGTTTTCTGACGTTAAATTATTCTGAAATTTGGCCATAACAAGTGACATAGTTCTAGGAGGCAAGGTTGAGTCCTTAGACAAATAAATCCCTGTCGCATAATTATTTTTCGTAGGTATGGTACTTTTTTCGAATTCAGTCTTTTCTAGATCTTTAGTCGTCACTAACATCTTAGTAGAAAATAATTCTCCCTTGGGTGAATTTTCACTATCGTTCAAACCATTTTTCGAAAATTTCCTCTCATCCACATTGATAATTTCCATTGAACTACGAGCCACCTTATTCTCCATAATTTCACTACACTCAGTATGAACCGCGGAGGCTTTCTCAGGGTTTCCTGATGATTTCTCCCTAATTTTACAATTTTACTTTTCCTCTATATTTTCCAACTTGATCTCCGTATTTTCCTTACACTCAGTAGAAAGTGTTTTCTTGCAGGTCAGATTCTTTGTATATTCCTGTCTTGGCGGAATACTTCTCCCTTGTATATCACTTTCACTTTCTATCAAATTGATATCTTTCAACAATTTATTCTCTTGCAAAAAGTTGATCGCTGCTCCTTGGCATGCTACCGTATTTTTTGGAGGAAGGTTACTATCCCTAGATGCAACTAACCCTCGCTTTAAATTTTTATTTGCAGATGTCGCCTGTCCTCTTGAATCAATAGTTCCCAATTTATGAGATTTTTTCATTGTACTGGTAGAAGGCATGTCATCCTTAGACGATCCAGCTCCTTCACCTCGAATGTCGTTCAAAATCCTAGCACTATCTTGCAAATTAATTTTTTCCAATATACAGGATGCTCTGGTCTTAGCGGTTCTCAACCCTTCAGTTTCTAAAATAATTTCCTGCTCTGTTTCTAGCTGTGGAAACTTTTTTTTTCTCTGATTTTCATTGTTCCTTTTTCTAAACGATTTGTTACGAATGTTGTTCCTTCGTTTTTGCATTTCTCTATTTTTCTTAACAGTATTTTCATCTTGTAAATAGGTTGTCATTGAATTTTCCACTAAATTTCCCCTTGAGGTGATCGGTCTCAAGTCCTGGTATGGAAATCCATTTTCGATTACTCAGCCATTTATTTTGGGCGTGCACTCTCTCGAAAAATTTAGCTTTTCGTCACAATTTCTTTCCCTCCATTGTTCCATTATGATGGTTTATTCGGACATTCTCTGATTCATACTGTCAATTGTTTCCTTGAATTTCCTTTCCATATTCGCAAATTTTTCTATCCAAAACTTATCCATACCATTTTCCGTATGATAAATATGTTTGGGTTCGTGATGAAGTTCAATAATCTCCTCCATCGAATACATTCTATTCGCTCGCAAATCTAATTTTACTTGATATTTCTGCAGAAAGTCTAACCCTAATATCAATTCAGTACTCAAATGGTCAGTTTCAATAAGGATAAATTCGTGGTCAATTACTTTTCTGTCATTCAATCTGATGGGTAGAATAACTGTTCCTATATAAGGAATAGAATGTCCCTGTACGTCGCGAAGTTGAAACTTTTCTTCATATTTGATTTTCATACCACGTGTGATACTAATGTGGGCCAACGATACTTCGGCGCCAGTGTCTAAAAGAATGGTGCGAAAAATTCCATTAATTTCTAAAACTATAACATTTCTCTGGGCCTCTCCTGTTGTATAGGTAAGTATCGTTTGCGTCGGCTTCCTATATGTTGAATTTTGACTTACTAGTGGCTGTTTGCGGTTCCCAACGGAGGTAAATTGCGAACCGTGTTGCCATTTAAATGTCTTCTATCAACATTTCTGGGACTTGTTTTTATTTCGACAATTATTGGCCAAGTGTCCTTGTTCATTACAACGATAGCAGATCCGATTTTTCATTTTACAATTTCGAGCTTCATGTCCTCTGTAGCGGCAATACTGACATATAGGTACGTTTGTCGCTGGCTCATTCGCAATTATATTCCTGAAATTTCTGTCCGTTGGTTTGGTAAGGTTTTCAATTAATTATTCTTCATCGGCTAAGTCAATCGCTTCCTTCAACGTTCCTGGACTAGCGGATAAGATACGTTTTCTAATGGGGTCAAACAGTCCCATCGCAAACTGAGTAATTATGTCTTGTTCATGTCGTTGCAACAATATTCTATCTGAATCGGGTACCCCTATTAATACTAAAATTTTAGCCGCGCAAACCTTCAAGCGTGCTAAATACTGGTGACATGTTCCTGACCTACGCTGTCTGCATTCTAATAATTCTCTTTTGTCCTGCCCCGGTATTTTAGTTAGGCCAAATTGTTCCTGCAAACCCTTCTTCAAATCATTCCATACTCCAGTGGTTCTTAATTGGCTGTCCGCGTCTATTAATTGTTTGGCTATTCCTCGCAATTTCAAACGTACTATCGATACGATTTGTAAATCTGTCCAATTTGCAAGCGCGGCAGTATCTTCAATAATTCTGATGAAGTCGGTGATTTTCGATTGATCATTATAATATGGAACATTGTCCAAAGTAATAGCTATAGTAGGTTCCTGAATAGGTAAAACCTGCACAATCGGAGGAGCTGTCGAAGTAGATACCGTCGGTGGGGGAGTCATGATAAAAATTTTTACTTCTTTCAACTTTTTCAACTATTTCCAAGTGAATTCCAAGAGTAGGTCCGCATAAACGCTATATATACTTTATTTTCCACTTTAAAGAAAACATTTTCTTATTTTTCAAGTTATTTTCACCACTAACTTCAAATTTTACTTTTTTTGAAAACCCTATATATGAGTTAATTTAAATCAAATTATTACACAAAATGTGGTGGCTGCTTGAACCACACAGTTTCTGATAGTACTTAACAAGAAAAACAATTTTTTACTGAATTTTCATTCCTATTTGCATTGGATAATTTTGAGTTTTACATCCTTTGCGAAAATTACATATAGCGTTATATTTTTTTTTTCTGTAAATGAACCTCGACACCTGACATCAATTGTCGTGACTCCCAGGTGTTAGTTATAAAAACCACCCACCTGATCGCCAAAAGTTATGGGTTGCTCCACACTCAGGGTGTTAATTAATAATGTACCTAACCGACTACCAAATGGGTCCATGGCCGGTGGTTTTAATAATTACCCCAAGTATGTATTGAAAGGGAGATCTTAATCGCCCAGGGAGTTGTTAATCAAAGAGATCTTCAAAAAACATAGAAGAAGATCTAAGAGCGGCTTTAGTCTTCCTCTCCACCCTGAGAGATAGTTGAGCGAGGGTTGTTTATTTATAATTCAGATTTACAGACCTTACTACTATTCGAATTCACAGGAAATAATGCACTGGAAAGATGAAATAAAAATTAATATAATTAATCTAATCTTAAAATACACACAAAATCGTATAACAAAACCAATCAAAACGAAATATGCTATTTCGCTATCAAATAAGTTATAGAAGATGATAGTATGTCAAGTTTTGGTCTACAAAAGGGTAGTCACTAATATCAATATTTCTCTTCATTCTTATCCTCTTTTTTTTTTTCCACCAAGGTATAACGCATAACCCTGTATATGATAGTAACCAAAATATTTAGGAATAAGGTACTTGGAGAATTGACTTTCCAAACATGATCTTTCAAACGTACTTACATAATTCTCAGGTAAATCACTTGCACTCACATTAACACTTGATTAGACGAATAGAAATTATTAATTTTACTCGCGCCTTCATTAATTTTGGATTATTACGGTTTTATTATTTACTTTCGTGTCTTGACTTATGTAGCTACTTTTCCGGGACTATGAATGGAGATTATGAAGGGGCATAGAAAAATATGCCAGATTTATGATAGTACTAATAAACAGATGATGAACCGGTAGTTCTTATATTTGTAGATCCGATTTGACATCGTAGATTACTTTTTGAACAATAACTTATTTCGCACTAAGGTAGAGATTAATGATGCAACCAATTTAGCTTCATTATGAATTATCTTGAATTTCTGGTAGGTGTTACTTCACTTATTTCAGCATTGAATATAATTGTACTTGTAATAACGATTTCTAATTAAATGCTCGCGTACATGGAGTCAAGTATATCTGATGACTGTCGAATTATTACTCTCTTCTTTTCTTAGATTCAAGTTTCTTTATATATATCCTCGGTTCCCTCCTCTCGTTTGTGTTATTCCATTAATTTCATTCGTGATTTTTATGTGTACTCATTAATGATTTTTATTATACCAGCGCATAAGAATACTTCAAATAGACCGCCCATCCGATGATGTATGTATAGATTTTTATGTGTGGTCGGCATCGGTCCATAGAAAGGTCGGCTACATGTACGATTTAATTTATTAACAGAAAAGAATTTCTCCGTGATATTCACCGCGAACAATGAGTTACTCTTCAACCGTATTAGGTCATTAAATGAAACAATCTGAGATAATTATGCATTCCTTCGAGCTCATGAAATCTGGAAGACTCAGGAATTGTCAACGATAGGCAAAATGGCTTCCGCCATCAGAGATCAACTGTGACCCGCTTGCTTACGTCTCACATATATAGGCAGCTATCTATTGAAAGTAAGAAACTTTAGCTGTGGCATAAGATATCTCCAAGGCGTTCGATCGAGTTTGGCACCAGGGACTCCCCACAAGCTTCCGTCTTATGGCTTGCCCCTCAGCTGTGTTCTCTGCTTGCTAGTTTTCTCTCAAACAGGTTCTCCATGTAGTGGTCGATTTGGGGTTTCATCTTTACACTTTTACTATAAATGCTGGTGTTCCGCAGGATCTATTCTCCACCAACACTATTTCTACTTCACATCAACGACCTGTTGAAACAACTTCATGTCCAGTACACAGCTTTGCCGATGATAGTACCCTCCATACCGCTTTCTCTTCCAGGGCCCCCATATCAGCCCGTGAAACCAGAAATGAACGAGGAAGAAATGTTAATAATATAAATATGGACTTAGCAACAATTCGCAGTGGGGGGTCTAATACGGTAGAATTCAAGAAACAAAAAACAAGCAAAGTCTTTCTCTAGAAAGCCGATCTCACTTGCCTAACATAACTTTGTCGGAGTAACCATACCACTGAAGTCATCCATATCGATGCTTGGTATTACTATCAGCAATAACATTTCCTGGGAAAATCGCGTGAGGTCCATTTTCCAAAGTGCATCCCAAAAACTTGGTTTTTGTTTCGTGCCAAAAAGCTATTTCACCCCTCAGCTGCTTATGATCTATAAAGCACAGATCCACCTGTCCTGGAATACTGTTCCCATATTTGGGCCGCGACCTAAACATATCCTGAGGCTATTGGATTCTGTCCAAAAAAGGGGAATTCGTCTCGTCGGTGATGCCTCGCTTACAAACTCGCCCCTTGTCTGGAACACCGTAGAAAAGTTGGCGGTTTTTTATTTTATAGATATTTTCATGGGCGATGCTCTTCTGAATATCACAATCGTTCCTGCTTTGGCAGTCCTTCGAAACTAACCCGTCAAGGGTTTGTCATCCACCCCCCGTGGTCACTTTGGGACCTGGAAATCACTTTCAAGACTGTTCATCCCCAACAGCGAGGCTTTGGAACTCTCCCCAAGGAGGTGTTCCCCCGGGTAAATCAGAAATTTAAGAAGAACACCAACTCCCCCTTCTTTCCTTTTTCCCCGGGGTTTTGAAATTACGGATATCCTTTTTTGGGGGAAACCCGAACATAAAAAAAAAAAAAAAAATTTAAAGGTGCATGTGTTAGAACTTATAACGGTTATTTCTTTTATAAATGATTTGACTAGGCAGGGTTACCCCCCATGCATGATGGTGCCCAGTCCATTTCAGCATTTTGTCTTCCTTAGATACGTTGGGGTGGGGGGGGGAGGTATGGAAATTGGCCGCTCGATTCCGTATTCAAATCCTCTAGATTCTT
>JAFIRS010007510.1:0-24512 GCA_018342105.1 Gonioctena quinquepunctata | reverse complement strand
AAAGACTTGTCGGTTGAGTCATAGCCGCATCTTCGCTGGCTCTCCCACTTTCCAAAATGGCCGCCGCCATTCACTGATCACGTGACACTTCCTCCCAACCAATGCCGTTGACGGATATTGGTTGACACCCCATTTCAATATGCTGCTCGGCTATTGGATAACGGCCGGCGGCTATCACCACGCCCACGACCTATCACAGCTCTCCCACCTCCCACTCTCAATCACACACTCCCATACACAACATGGCTGCCACCATTCCGACCAATCACAGGCCACTCATCCCCCCCACCTTTTTCCCTACCCCACATACAACCACCATCCCCCACCCCTCTCATGAAACCGCCATTTTGTGATGGTGGTGCGGGAGTAACCGATGACCGGAGAGGTGCGCTCGGAGTGACATAGCCCTTCTACTTTAAGGCTGACGAGAATCGTGGGAAAAATATTTCAAAAAATCTTGTCACAAAGGGGTGGTTTTTAGAAAGGGTGGTTCGAAGAAAAAATCAGATTCGCACCTTTTTTTGCGGAATTGCTTTTCAAACTGACGAGAATTATTGGAAAAATATTTGAAAAATCTTGTCACGAAGGGGTGCTTTTTACAAGAGGTGGTTCGAAAAATAGATTAGCACCTTTTTTTCTCTCGGAATTGCTTCTAAGGCCTACGAGAATCATGGGAAAAATATAAAATAACGTGTCACAAAAGGGTGGTATTTAGAAGGGGTGGCTATACAATAAAATCAGATTCAAAACATCTTTTTGCTGAATTGTTTTCAAATCAAACGAGAACTATAGGAAAATTTGTCGCAAAGGGGTTGGTTTCAGATGGGGTAACTTTGGTATTAGATCAAATGTTTTAAATTATGTCTTTTTAAATGTTTAACTTCAATCACCTACCATTGATCCAAGTATACCATTTGGCAACACAAATATACAGGCTGTCAACTCTTTCAACTTTCTGGGAACTCTTGTTGATTCGGAATTATCTTGGAATGACCAAATAAATCACCTTTGTAATAAGCTCCATAACGTATTTTGCTATATTCTCTCTCAAAAAATATCTCAATGTTCAAGGTCTGATCAACGTCTACTATGCACTAGTATTCTCAACAATAAGTTATAATATGATTTCCTGGGGCTAAGCCATAGAGATAACTAGAGTATTCACCCTACAAAAGCGCATTATTCGTCTCATTTTCAACTTAAAGTTTCAAGACTCCTGTAGAAACCACTTCAAGAAACATCTGCTATTGACAGTGGTCAGTATCTACATATTGAAAATATTTTGTCACATCCACAAAAGCAAACACCATCTTAAAAAGTGCTCGGAAATTCACAAATACAATACTAGAAATCAAAATAATATTTACATGGAAAAGTTCCATCATATGGAGTACAAAAAATCTCCGAAATTTAGCGGGAGTCATCTCTACAACTTACTGCCTGAATCACTACAAAATCAATCTCTGGAAAGATTCAAGACTGATCTTAAAGAAATTCTAACCTCAAATAGTTTCTACGACGTTCTCGAATTTCAAATATACTTAACATCCATAAAATGATTACCATTCAACTGTTCACTTTCAATTTCAACTGTATCATGGCTATAGTATTTGTAATTAACTGTACATTATATTGCATCTGTCTCTAAGCAGCCAAAAATTTAAAAACTCTAATAAGTTTCTAAAAAAAAACTTCAGAAAACTTTATATATTTATGTATTATCAAATTATGAATTGTATGTTTTTTTTCTTAAATTCAGATGACGAACCTACATGCAACATGGCAGAAAGGTAATAAAATAAAGTAATCTATCTATCTATCTTAATTAGCAAAATCAGTACCAAAAATCTCGTTGAAATATTGTTTATAATATAAACAGTCGCATTCTAAAAAAAAAGTATATTTTAACAAAATAATGAGGTGTTAATTCATTGTGGGTCATGCGTTTTTTATACACTCTTGCAGAGGCTCACAATTCATTGAATATTTCAAAAATGTGCAAGTATAACTAAGCAAATTTTTTATATCTTCTTATAGAGACTTCAGGCTATCATTCAGATATTCATTCAGAGCGGTGAGGTGTGGGGAATATTTTGTAAGTCTAACGAAAATTGAAAAATGTACGCATGTTCATTCTAATTACAGCATAGAAAATAACTATCAATAACTGAGTAAATAATCGATCAATTTACCTTATCAAACATGAAATAAAAACTACATACCTTGATTGACTCTTCACCTGAGCTCCACAGGAATTATTCACAAGATGTTCTTTCTGGTGCTAATCGAACTCGGAAGAAAAAGTATACTTATGACGATATAATGCTCGTATTTGAGGGGCTGAAGAGCCCAAATGTTTCGCAATAGTTATCCGCAATTCTGAGAAAAGGTTATCTGGTCTTTTGTTCACCCTCTCACAAAGTTGGGAGCGTAAGCGAATTTTTTTCCAAAATTTGAATTAGTTCCGCTTTTTCGTTAATTTGGAACAATGTGCAACGGTGTCGAATTAATCGTATGGAATTTCCAAATTGAATGCTACACAAGCAACGGTAGCGTACATTTTTATTCTTAGTAGGCTGGTTGAATTTTTTTTCCGACGAGTCAATTTATGCAACAATTGCAAAATAATTTCTTTGAATTTCTGATGATAAATCTGATTTAAAACAAGTGAGTAAAGCGCATTCAATCACATCCAGGTTCGTGATCAAATGCTACGCCCTACTCACTTGTCCTGAAAATAGCTATTTTTTGTATCTAAAAAAAATATTGTAACCGTTTTTTGATGTCACCCTGGGCTCGGAAGGTATATTCAGGATAGTCGGATAATTTCTTGGTAATGTAGTCCAAGGTGGGCACTACTCTACTGGACTCAAAACCTTTTTTAAATTTCTCTCCAGAAAATGATCTACGACGTATTCTTGTTTCTTCGAAATCCCTTTTGTGTTGATGAACAATTAGATTCCGTCTGTCTAAATCTGTTCGAACATTTTCATAATTGTTTCTTATGGACACTGTGTTGGATTTGAAGGAAAATTTCGCATTTCCGCTTCTCCATTTTGTATGAAAAATAAAATTTGGAATTCGAGGAATTTGTTCCAGATGCGGAATTAATTTATTTTGTTTCTTCTTATTGAAGTTTTCTACCGAAGCAAGTGTCTTAAATTCGAAATTTTCCACAATTCCAACGTAAATTTCTTTAAAATCCCTTTTCTATGAATTGTGTAAGTGTATGTTTAACATTTGCTTGAGTTGAAAAACAAAATGTGATCCCAACACATTTGTGATTTCCACATCTGAGAATAATTTTTCTGGATTAAAATTTGTCACAAAAAATCGAATTGATTCGACTCATTTAAAATATGAGAATATTATATTTTTTCCTTGCCCTAATTGTAACTCATGTTCATGTGAATCACTGATATGTGATATGGAATAAATTCGAATTTATCATAAAAGGCTTCGGTAAACACTACGCAGTCACTTTTTCGCGTAAAGAAAACTGGGTTGTTCCACTTTGTCAATGTACCCTTTTTTCTTATTCGTCACAATTGTCATTTTTGAACATTAAAAAAGAGTTTTCTGAACTTTTGTAACATCTTTGGAAATGTACGAGAATCATTCGAAAATCATATCAAAATAGCAAGTAAAAAAACATTCATTTATATTGTTTAATCTTCGGTGAAACAAATGCAACAAATGAGAATTATTTAATTCAATCTAAGTAAGTATTCTGACTTTTTGCTTAATATTGATCTCCAAACTCTCTAGAAGGTTTAATTTTTTTCCAATATTTTAAATTTTAAAAAATCTACCTGCTATTTGTTGTTTGTTCAGTATTGAACACTTTAATTGGTTGTTGTACAAATTTAAAGCAGATTTGCTTGAGCCAGAAATGTTATGTCGATGGTACTTTCGACTACTGCACAAAAATTTTCTTGCAGTTGTTAATCATACATGAATGCCTCCGCCCAGACACACGCCACACCACTCTACTACTAATAGATTTTATTATCTATACACCAAACCCGATAAAGTATAATCTGTAGTGATTTACGGTAATTTATGCTATAAGCGGTCAGCGAAGTTATTGACTGTTTTTTCGTAGGAATAGTTTTCACTCAATTTGGTCCACTATATACTTCATACAGGGAATTATATTCATTTATTTTTCCAGTTTCCTTCATAATTCAATATTATAATATGTACGATTTCGAACGAACCATATATTTTGAGTTGAAAATCAATTTATTCAACTGATAATGGATATACTATACATAGATTGATCAGTACTCCTCTTTCAGAAGAACATTTCAATGAATAATTGATTATTATCAAACAGATCGCTATTAATAACGATAATAGTTCAAACCTGATGGATAATATTCATTAAAGAAAATTTTATGAGGATACTTTACAAGAAGTGTTTTCTACTAAAAACAAAGAACATAATTTAGAAGTTATTACATTTTTTGGACAAACCACCAAAAAAAAGTCGACTTCCTTACGTAAAAACAACATAAATATTGCATACAAAATAGTTAGTTATTCAAGTAAATTCATTAGGAACAATATAGATAAAACTGAGAAATCTGATGAATCTCGAGTATAAAACTTAACTTGTGGCTCTTTTGCAAGTTTTTACATAGGCTAAACAGGCAGAACATTCAAAATACGATCATCAGAACATAGGAACTGTTTTGTTAATGGAAAAATAAACTCTTGCCCACCTCTTGAATGAAACTGATTGTTTTGTTAACGATTTCTAAATATCACATATAGAAAGGAAAGGTGGTAACCTCGACCTTCTAGAAAGTTTTGGGGTTAATGAATGCAAAATGTCGCAATATTTGTCAAATGACCAGATAAACTTAAATAATTCTCTTTTGTTGAATTTGTTTCACTGAAGATTGAATAGGTAATGGATATAATCCCAGTCCTGCTAATTACCTATTGGATTATCCTTAATATCCATAATATTCTCAATTAGATTTATATACCTACTACTACCTGCCATGATTATTCAACTTACTACATCGTGATTTTTTACCATCCCCACCTGAAAAAGATATTGTATAGCGAAATACGTGTCGTGATTTTGTGAACATGGTTTAGTGAAAATTATTCAGTCAAGTGAGTGTCTTTTGTTTGCTTTAATATGGATTTCCATCAAGTATCGGCAACATCAATGTTTTTCTGAAGGTCTATAATTCTCCTGATAATTCGAGAAAGGTGTGGGATGAATAGGCCTTTTCACGACTCGTTACGCGCAATATAAAAATTTCGGACACCTTTAGTAAATATGGTTGGACAACACGGGTTATTATTATATATTGTTATGTTTAGAAGTACGTCAAATGTTTGAAGAGTTGAAATGAGAATTATAAATTGAAGAAGCCCATAAATAATAGAATATTCGTATTTGGTAATCTGTGCTATGTTATTTCACAGTTTTTCTGAAGATTCTACCGTTTTTCTGAAACCTTGTATAATATTAATCGATACCTATGTTTGAAATAAACATGTTTTCAACATTACAAGCAATTGACATGATTTTAAAATTGTTAGAAATCAAAATTTACGAATATATTTTTGAGCACAAGCAGTTAATAAAATATTAGAAGTTCGAACATCCTGTATAAGAAATTGGATCTGAACACAACAGCCAATGATATGCCAGGAGAGATCTTGATGAAAAATTAGGAATTTTGAAAATATGAAAAGCAGTAACGTCAAAAGAATGATTTTTACATGTCTTGTATATAGTTTATAAGGTAGTTAGAAATGTTTCGTAAATAAAAACTGCCAAAGAAGTGAAAATAATGGAAAGTGCAACAAAAAGGTGCGTGAAAATCGAAAATTTGAGAAAGAAAACAAAATGTGTTGGTATCAAGGGAGAAGAATCAACAAGCTAGGAAGATTGTAAAAAAAGTATTTTTGGAAGAACCAACGATAGAATTCAATCTTGAAAAATCATCAATTTGTATTAGAAAAACAGTTATGTACCAAGACAACATGGGAAATAATATAAAGAACAATAGCAGATAAAAAATCCCAGATGCAGAGTTAAGCTTACCTTTTTTCATTGGAGATTTACCAAGACGAGGCGAAGGCACAGTTGACAAAATTAGCAGCAGTTTCCAGGAACCGGAGAAGAACCCAAACACTGAACATTCTCGTTACAAGAAGTCCCAGGTATTTTTGAAACCATAAAAGTTACCACAGTGCAATTGAAAACAAAACTTTCAAAGAATTTTTATAGAACTTTTCACGAGTTACTATATTGACCACATAACCTATAAAGCTAGGTTAAATTTCACTTTTAGTATCACATTATTCCACATTTGCTGTATATATTTGCTATGAAGCACTAATTAGGTTATTTATCGCAGACTAGGTAGTAGTTAGTTTTTCCTGAATGAATGAAATTATTATTTTGATGAAATTCTGCATTATTTTCAATTTTTGAGAGACAATGAATTGTTATTTTCTGAAATTGACATCAAGAAACTACTAGGGGGCTCCACAGTAGAACCAACTTCTGATATTACATAGACGTACCGATTGAGTTAGCTGAGGTGAAGGAGATGAGGTAAAAAAAAACAGTGAATGGAAAGAAGGTAAAGTGCATAGCCGGAGATATTGAATATTCATATGGGTATTCTTTTGTCAATATATATCGAATTGAATTCAAAGGGCAACTAGTTTAAAGATTTTGAAAATATCAGAACAAAAGTAAAACAAAAAAAAATTATATATATTTTGTTATGATGTCTGGTTGTGGAAAATAAACCAATATAAAATAAAATAAAAACGAACCGCAATCAACGCATCATAACAATATATATAAATTGGGATCGTATTAGTAATTACTGTGGCATTAAGAAAGAGACATTTTGGAATTGTTGACTTTCCTTTTTGAAAATACATATTTTTTTCCAATAACAAAATTTATGAACAAACCTTTGGTTCTCCAATGGAAGCCTCCATTTCACCCATTTTGTTAGACAATGTTATTCCAGTTTTATGTTTCAATCTGGATTTCATAAAAAAAAAAGTTGATGATATTATATTAGCATTACCAAATGATGGTGTGAATGAGATTCTCTATACTTTCAATACCTACGATCCTCATATCTAGTTCACAATTGAAACTGAGAACAGCGAAAATTTCTTGAAACCAAGCTTATACGGACCAAGCTAGATTGGTATAGGAAACCATGCAGCTCAGGTAGATATCTGAATTACCATTCATTACACAACAGTCTATGGAAGTGAACTTGGTAGAACAAATGAAATTAAGAGTACTGAAAATCTCAGATCTTAAATTCCATAAACAGAATTTAAACATTATCTTCAACCTCTTCTTAGATAATTCATATGCCAAATTGATATGAATGAAAAAAATGGTTCAGGATATATTGAAAAGTATATTTTCCATGAGGAGAATATTGGACGGATGGAAAAACAAAATAACAATAATTTATTTTCAAAAACTACATTATGTACAGACGAGTCTTCGTTTTCTTCACATAAGAAACACAATCCATCCATTGTACGATATTGGTCTCGGAAAAATGAACATCTGACTATTCCTGTGCGTAGAGTACCCACATAAACTGAATGTTGGGACAGGAATTTTAGGAGACTATATCATTGGTTCCTTCCTTATCAAGGGTTATCTGAAGACTGGCATGTATCTGATGACTCCCCGATGTCAGATCATCAACACATAAAAGAGCATCTTGAGAGGCAGTTGGCGGACCAGCATATATCCATCAATTCAGCTGAGGAACTGATACAGCCTCCAAGCAGCTTCAAAATGCTATAATAAAAGCTGCCCAAAAAAACAAAAGGCAGTCAACAGAGAATAAAGAGTTAACCAAACTTAGGAAAAAAGTTAGGAAACTCTTTAACCGAGCTAAAAGTATGGGACACTGGGAAGTCTACAAATCAGCTCTTTCTGAGTACAACAAAGATCTCAGAAAATCCATGGGAAGAACATGGAGGTAAATGTGCGAGGGGATAACGGAATTAGCCCTAGCTCAACGCCTCTAGAAAGTTATATCTAAAGAACATACCAACGGTATCGGCCTGATCAAAAGGCCGAACGGTGGATATGCAGAAAACCAGAAGGAAAGCATAAGTGTTCTCATCCAGACACACTTTCCTGTGTCCAAGGTTGTTGAAGACGAACTGCAGAGTGCTCAGCTGGCAGGGGTTGTCACATACCCCAGCATGACTGTTAAGTTAAGTTAGTTTCTGTAGGTTATTTTAATTAGTTGAAGTATACGTTCTGTCAGCTGTTTTCAATTCCTTGCCTGACTTCACTCTGAAAGTTTGTTGTGTATCGTTGCTATTGTTGCAAATTAAGGTTCAGATATTTGAAGTTTTCATATATCAATATTGTTGATAGGCTCAATAATTGTTGATTTAGAAGGTTTTCACGACGTTTTGAATGCTTGTATCTGCAATCGTCTTCAGGTGAATACTGACAAGTTTAGGTGCTACTTACCAATTTATATGACTGTCGGCGCAATGATGCGTGCTATTCCGCCATGTGCAGCGGTGCATGTAACTTCGCGCGGTGTGGTGGTGCGTGAAGTTTCGCGCCTCTGCAGCCCGCCAGAAAGAGCAATCAGGGGTTTCCATACGTTCTTGATCTCAACGCTTGGTTGACTAAAGGCGTTATTGGCTTCGATGTAGGCGGCCTCTTTGAACTTTCGTTTGAACCAATGCTCCTCTCTATGTAGAACACTTGCGTCGTCCCATAGAACTCGATGGTGCCCAGTCCAGGCGTGGTCAGCGATTCCCGATTTTGATGTTTCTCCACGTTGAGTCAATTTCTTGTGCTCATCCATCCTGCTTTGGCAGTCTCTTCTAACTAATCCGTCAAGTTCAGTCATCACTGATCAAATATCCTTAGCTCCTGCAGAATCGAATTATTCTGACAGTCCAGCAACTTCCTCTCCATTTTGAAGACATTGAGTTCCAACCGAACGGTTAGTCAAAGCACAATGCACGGGTGGTAATAAAATTTCTTCAAACTATGTTTCCTGATCGTTAAATATGTAATGGTGGTACGATCATGTGGCCTTCCAGAACAACAGATTTATCTCCGATTGTTTTTTTGTGTGAGGATATTTGAGAGACCGCTTATCGACACAAATTTGAGACAGGTACAAATATCAATGAATTGAGGAAGAAAACTATCCAACTGTGTTCGTGAGAAGTATGTGAGATTCTGTAGCCAATACTGGGCAAATGTCAATTATATTTTTCCGTCTTCCATAGTTTGTAACTGACCCTACTCTCTTCTGTCTGTCTGTCTTCTTTCAGCTATTATTGTTCCAAGGTCTTTAACGGTGCTGATACCGGTTTCGTCCATGATATTTATTTTCGATGCAGAAAACTTGTGCCTCTCCATAATCGCTTGAAAATTTTCAAAACCAAGGTAACTCCGTCTTTGTTAAATGCTCTCACGCCATTATGGCTGGTTGTCTTGGGTTGGCGGACAGTTATCGAAGAATATAGCCAATCCTTTCCAGTCAATTTACTTGTCCTGTTGAAATTGGGTTTCATATCATGTTTCTCAGCATAAGTGCAAGCTGCAAGATTGACTTCGGGTTGACTGAAACCAAACAACAATTTGGGTAGAAGTTTCATATTCTCATCTATACTGTTCTCTTCTTCGGGTGAGAAAGTGAAATGTCTTCCTAGAGAAGCTCTGGTGATACGAACATTCCTCTCGATTCATTTTTGTGAAGTACCGAAAGATATGTCGAACCTCTTGGAACTTCTCATTCAGAACCTCCTCACTTACAGCCTTCAAGGCATTTCAAGTCCTCTTCACTACATTTTGCCTCCGTTGTAGTTTTTGTGCACCTTATTAAAAAACGAAAACGAGTATAAGCCAAGAGTTGAAGAAAACTAAACTGAAGGTGAAAATTATCTAATATTTTTTTGAAGGTTGATGCCGGTCGGCGAGTGCCTCCCTAAAACCACTCAACAGTTTTCTCCGATCCTCATTGAAAACCGAATGAGATTTCGAAATTCTAACCAGTTTATGAAATGAACGAATACATCTACAATAATGATTTTAATTGAAACATTACATTCCCAAAAAAGTATTATTAACTTACCTTAGATTAAAAAATCAAATCAAAATTTCAAGAACAAAACACGCCCTTAGCATTGACTATCGTCACACATCGCGGTTGTTGCAAGATGGCGGCGCCGCTTCAATAAGTTCACTCTGTCGTAACCTAATGACTCATATTTTTCATTGAAATGTTCGAGAGCTTGGGTATTTGATAGTGACCGGCATCGCCCGCTGACCGCTATTCCCCATCTTAGCCTATCCAATCGTTTTCTCTCTAATGAAGTATACTTGGTCTCGTCGTTAAACAGCGTTCATGAGGCCTCAGATTAGATTAGATCCATACGGGGTTTATGGGCTAGGAGCCACTTCACTGTGACCTTTGCAGATCTATTGTGTATGCCCTCATGTTATGTTAGAGTTCCCTGTCTACACCCGTCCTTGTTACTAGACTCCATAGGCCAGACCTTGAGTCCTCCATATATTTGGGGGGTTGTGGTTTTTCCTCTCCTATCGTTGACAAACTCCACAGTAGCACAGTAGGTGCGCTGAGGTTTTCTCCTCCTCCTGGCAAAACCTACATGTGGTTGTGTGTCTGCCAGCCCGATGTTATTCAGGTGTTTGTTGAGTCTACAGTGCCCTTTCAGGAGCCCAATCATGATCCTCGTTGATCTCCTATTCTGGCTTAGCAGGTACTCTGTGAATTTTGGCAATGGTCCCTCGATGAACTTTTTGGCATGTCTCATGCCCGGCGCCTTGTTCCACCATTCTTGAGATCTCTCTTTCAACAAATTATTGGTTTGTATTGTTCGCAACGCTTTCGCTGTGCCACAAAAAGTTTCTGGGCTAATTGGGACGCATCGTGCTTTTTCTCGGGCTAATGACCACCCACCCTTTGCAGGGCTTCCAAGCAGTCCCAGACAAGTTTGGAGTTAACTTGCATGGAGCTGATTGTTTTAATAGCCGCTTGGCTGTCAGCATATATGGCAATGGTTTTTTTCTTAAACTCTAAGTAACTCCTCTACGCATTTATGCTTTGCTGCAACTTCTGCCTGGAATATCGTCACATGTTTGCCTAGGCTCAGTAAGACTCCTGTCTTTGGCTTGGCAAAATAGATTCCTGCTCCAACACCTTCTTTGGTTTTTGAGCCGTCTGTGTAGCAGGCAATTTGTGGGGCCCTAGCTTTAGGCCTTAGTTATAGGAAGGTTTCTGCCTCACATCTGTTGTCGAATATATCAAAATAAAACTTTGATGTGAGGGCAAATTTCAAATCGTTGAAGGATTCTTCGTGTTTCGAGTACCAAATTAAACCAAATAATTGATTGCCAATGCTTAGAGATTTGGGCATTTCAACAGAATTCGTAATGGATCTACTATCATAGCCTGCTGAGCTTAGTAGGGTTGACGGACTAAGGATTACGGCATTGCACATGCAACCGGTTAGGAATTCTACTAAATAGCGACATATCGGATTGGTACCGAAAATCAAAAGTAAAATTTGCATCATTTCACCATATAATTAGTTTTATCATGAGTTTTCTTCAAGCTCATGAGTAATATGTACTTGTATTAGAGTGCATATAATCGGTGAACAAATAGAAAATTAGTTTGATTACTGCTACGCTTATATAATTTGATTATTAATCTATTTATAATTACACTTCGTGACGGTGAAAGATTTCAACAACCTTGACAACAGGAAGATGAATATTCAACCAAAATCTTTGGTGATTTATTTCAACTGTTTCTATATTTTTATGGACACAAATCACCATATATCAAATTGAGATGAAAAGGGATTATTAACGATTGGTATAATAAGGTATATATCTTGGGTCAATTTCGAAATATATTCTTGTTTTTATTCTGAACTACACCCAATTTAGTTCGATGAAATTTCGGAAAATTCGAATCCGTTTGTATTCAGTTCATATAATTTCCATTGCAAATACCATTAAATAATAATGATTGATAAACAATCATGATTCATACTTGACCCTAGAAGTGGAGGTTGCTGTTTGACGACCGCTGAACTAGCTTTACCATATCCTATAAATATGCTCAAATATAGCGATCCACGCGCAGGTTAGCCTTTGTGGATCATCTTCGTGTTTATTTACTATCTGATATCCAATCAATAATACTTATATGTGTAAAATGGTGAATAAATATTATTACTATCATTATCATGTCCTGGCAAGCCATGATGAATCTCTTAGTCTCCGACTTGAGTCCACCTGACCTAAGGAAAGCAACGTTCAGCCTTTCGGATAATCCATGGTCTTTTGTAGAAGATTATATGCATCGGCTTATCCTCATGTAGCTGCAGATGTACAGTATCATCTGCAGCTTTCATGTGGGTTTTCCGTCGAGCAAGCTCCCACTCGGTGATAGAGTGTTCCCGCTCGATGTCAAATACAAGACCGAGTTCATCGGCTGCGCGGATTGCTGCCTTGAAAAGAAACGCTCCGTTCATGTGATCTCATGGTCTTTGACCATGCAGATATGGGGATCCAAGCTCCTGATGAATTAACAGGCTCCATCCAGCAACATCCTTTTAGGTAGATACTCCAAACTCAGAAGTCCACGGCCTCCCTGGTGATGGGGAAGGTACAACCATGGAACGGACGATTTCGGATGCAAACTACGATGTAGGTGCATCATTTTGCGAGTCTTGACGTCAATTTCACAAAGCTCTTCCAGTGTCCACTTCACTACCCCAAAGGAGTAGATCAGTATCGGAACGGCAAGCATGATGGTGGCAGAAACTTTGTTCATACCCGACAGTTCTGATGACCAGAGTTCCTGCTGATACTTACCATCACTACCTCTTGGGTGCACTCCTAGGTAGGTATACGTCTCTCCGGCATCCAGATAGCGGCGGATGCTTCCATCTTCCATCTCTTCTGAGATGAACCAGTGCAAATTTATTCATCCCGAATTCCATACCGATAGAATGCATGTACTCTTGCAACACCCTCAGAGCTTGCTGCAGATCTCCCTCACGCGAGGCATAAAGCTTGAGGTCACACATATAAAATAGATGGGTAGCCTCATGCCTTTGGTATCCGGGGGCGCCGCAGTTGTACCCACGGGTTTTTCTGAACGCAACGACTAATGGCGTGAGTGAGAGGCAGAAAAGAGAGGTTTCAGGTGATCCCCATGAATCACACCTCGCCTGAATGTAACAACCGGATCTGTTTGGCTTTGGCTCCACTTGATGTTAATGTGAAGCGAGTCCTCCAGAGAGGTATCAATTGTTCCATGCATCTCATTATTCGATCGGGTACCGCAAGGCATCTGAGCAAATGCAAGATCAACTCATGCGATGTTGAATCAAATGCCTTGCGGTAATCGATCCAGGCCATCGAAAAGTTGCGCTTATACTGCACGGAGTCCTGCGTGATACATCTATCGATCAGCAGGTTCCCCTTGCAGCCAGCTACATCTCTCCTCGACCCTCTCTGCTCATATATTAGTTCGTACATCGTGTCAACCGAGAGGAGTATTCGCGTGTACAAAATGCTGGTAAACAATTCGTTGCACGTGTTCAAGCACGTTATCGGTCTGTAATTCTAGGAATCACACAAATCTCCGTTTGCGGGAATTAGCACGGTTCGCCCCTCGTCAAACCAAGCTGGAATCTGCTGCTCTCCACTAAGCCAGTTTAAATCTTTGGCTTAGGGAGTTTTTCCCACAAGTTGCTCAACCCATCTGGGCCTGGAGCTGCAAAGTTCTTCGAGCCCTGTGTCTGGACTCCTTCCGGGGTTATCGGTTGGCGCAGTCCATTGGGATGAGGCTGTTGAAACTTCCTACAGAAGGCTTCAAACTGCGTCAGGGCTAGACTGACTATGTTGGGTGGCTGCGGATATTCGTAAATCTCCTTCTAGAAGTTTTCTACCTGATCAGCGGTCGACGGGTTTTTCGCAATAAGCGGGAGGGTTTCTCGCGGAACTTTTTTTTTCCACGTTTTTCCTCGGTCGCCGTACAAGTGAATTTTTCGCAGCCACTAGCATCCATATCCTATCAAGGCAGTGATGTTTGATGGTTAACATCGCCTCTTGATTCAATGTGTGATAAACATGTCACAACTTAGCTGCGATTTGCCGCACCGTTAGGGTAAATGGCCTATTGGCCACTACTAGTCCATCACACATTGATTTCTAGTCGGAGACACATTATTCTGTGTATTCCCACGGGAAAGCAGCGTCATACCCGGCGGTGTTGATTTGGCAGCTGTCAGCCTCTTCTGAAAGCGCTTCACGAATCTCCGCATCCACTCGAGCCAGGTCTTGGGGCTTTAGGGGCAGAGCACCATGCGTGTACTGATACCGTCTATTGGTGGAATATTGATACCTGTCACCTTTTTGGCTAGTTCGCTCTCTGTCAAGTAATGGTAGTGTATCTTCTATCAAAAAATGGTATCGGTAATATGATTCAAAATATTTTATATCCCATTGCTTCACACCAAACAATTCAGATCCGCACTTATACTTGACATTTCGAATGCATATTGTGAAAGAATGCATTGACATAATTCAAAAAATTCAGATGGTTGAAAAGAGAATTGAATTATCTTTTCAACGAAGTGCCGGTTGACCTCCATGCTGTTTGAAATTTTCAAGTTGATAAGGCCCCGCACCATCTATCGAGCAATCACAATGTCTTCTATTTCTAAAAGTAGTGTCGGTGATATAATTCAAAACTGTTTCCGTTCCTTTGTTCTACGTCGAACCGTTCAGAAGTTAACAGGGTGGGGGACTATTCTTATCAGATAATCCGTACTATGTGGCATGGCTTAGCGAATTATGATTGACAAGTGAACAACTTTAGTCCGCCGGAATAAGTAATTAAAAATTGGTAAATTATTTCTGCTGGCAGAAATTCAAACACGGAGGAGTTTCAATTTTTGTAAAAGAAAATCAAAGTAAGTCACTTCTGTACTGAATTAGACGCCGAGTTCACAGCTATACTAATTCAAAGCACTGTCATAGATCGAACCGGGGAAACTTTAATATATTTTTAAATTCTCTGGATAACTTGCTAGAATTTCTCGTTAGAAAATATGCAAATATTATCCTGCTAGGAGACTTCATTGTCAATTTTCTTACAGACAGTAAAGAATAAAACAGTCTCAATAATATCCTCCTTTCCTATAACCTTGAAACGTTCTACGACCCAACAAGGGTAACTCAACATTCCTCCACATATATTGACAACATATGCATTAACTTCACTTATAGAAAATTGGGAATTGTGAAAGAAGATTTTTCTGACCACTATGGTCAGTTTATCGAAGTCAAAATGAAAAATAGCTCGAACCAGAGTAAAAATGTGCCCAAACAAATCAGACATATCAGTGAAATAGGCAAAGCTGAATTTGTACTATACATATATAAACAGAGTAGACTGGAGAAACTATCAAACTGACGATCCAAATATCCTTTCAGAATTTTTGTGCGAAAATATCACATATGCCATATACATATATAAATAGAGTAGACTGGAGAAACTACCAAACTGACTATCCAAATATCCTTTCAGAATTTCTTTGCGAAAATATCACATATGCCATGAAATCAGCATTTCCATTGAAAAAATTCAATCAAAAACTCCGAGAACTTAAGTGGTACACTGAGGATCTGAAAAATATGAAGGAGGATGTAAGACGGAAAAAATATCAATATATAAAGACAGGAAACTCTGAATCAAGATGCGCGTATCAATGTGAAGAAAGCAAAAAGGTGTATGTATGATAATGTTATCAAAAACAGTAAGGACTCCACAAAAACGGCTTGGAAGATTGTAAATTGAATACAAAATAAGCCAAGTATCAGCAGAAATCACATTACCTGCCTTACTGCGAATTATTTCTATGAATTCAGCTCCATAATGATTGATAACATTATTAAACAAATAACTTTCACGGGAGTATCTAGGGATGAGCTCCCAAAAGAGCCACGGTGGAAGACTCTGTATTCTTGATTCCCATGAATGAAAACGAAATAACAAGTGTTATAAAAGCACTCAAAAATAGCTCAAGTATGGATGCATATAATATAAGCTCCAAAATAATCAAACTCATTCCGGAATTTCTAAGCAGACCCCTTGCACATTTGGTTAATACCTGCATGGTAAAAGGAGAGTTTCCAACACATCTGAAACTGTTTACAGCAACCCCAATTTTCAAAAAAGGTGATATTGATGACTGTGATAATTATAGGTTTATAAAAATTACTCCGATAATATCTAAAATAATTGAGGTGATTATCAAGGACAGAAAACAAGCTTTCTGAAAGGGAAAATATCTTGATGACCATCAATATTGCTTTCGATCACTTGAATTAACTTCAAATAGTCCACTCAATAGCAAGAAATCAAGATGTAGGGATACATACTCGTGCTATCCTGTGCGACTTGTCGAAATCCTTCGACAGTGTCTCACATAGCATTCTATTGAAAAAGCTCTATAAATATGGGGTACGTAGACCAGTTCTTCGACTCATTGAAACATTCATTACAGACAGACAACAATACCTATCCTACAATAACGTGGTCTCTAGGACTACTAAAATTAAACATGATGTTCCCTAGGGTTCAGTACTGGGGCCACTGTTGTTCATAATCTATCTGATTGATCTATCAACTTTCCTAGATATTGCAGATGTGTTCATGTACGCAGACTCGACATTTCTAATGGGGGACAAGAATCTAGAAGAGAGAGATAGAATGTCAGGTGAGACACTGTCGAGAAGTGAAGCTTACTTCAACGCAAATATTCTATCCTTGAATAAAAATAAAACCAAAGAAATAACCTCCTCTAAAAATAAAGACACAGCAAATGATTCATCAGTCAAGTTACTTGGTTTTCACATAGATCCCGACCTACACTGGAAATAACACATCCAGGAATTGCAAATGAAGCTGTCCAAAAGCCAATTTCTATTGAGAAATCTCAGAGAAATGCTATCAATTGATGTACTGGAAACCGTGTATTATGGTATGGTTCACTGCCATTCAATGTACGGAGTATTACTATGGGCACAAGCTCTACGTGTCATTATTAATTTATTAATAAAAAATTGTTAGAACTACGGCAAAAGCTGGTCCGAGGGGACATGCCGAACCATTGTTTAAGAAGATGCAAATTCAACAGTTGCATGTATATGTATATCACAGAAGCCATCTTATGGATACACAAAAATAAAAATGCGAATACTACGGGGAGCGAAATTCACAAGTACAATCGCAACAAAGAACTGTGAACTACACCAAAACAATGAGGCAAACAGACTATCTACCAATTGAACTGTACAACCCTATACCGGCGGAATTGAAGTCTTTCACAATATGAAATTTTTGTTTGAGGAAAAAACAAAATGGCGGCTTCAAGATGGCGGATTAGTTTTGTGATTATGGTACGATTCGATTCAAAATTGGTATGTGAGGGTTTTTGGGGACGAAAATTATGAATTACTTGTCAAAATATATACATTTGAAATGGCGGCTCTGAGATGGCGGATGAGTTTTGTGATTATGGTACGATTCTATTCGAAATTGGTATGTGGGAGTTTTCAGAGTCGGAGATTATGAATTTTTTGTCAAAATTCATGAAATTGAAATGGCGGCTCGTGAAATTTTGGTAATAGAAAAAAACAAAATGGCGCTCCATTTTGGGAAAATTTCCTTAAAATTAAAAAGAAGGCGGCCAAGATGGCCGATGAGATTGATTTATGGTCCAATTCTATTCAAAATTGGTATGTGGAGATTTTTGAGGTCGGATATTATGAATTTTTGGACAAAATTTACAAATTCAAGATGACGGACGAGTTTTGTAATTATGTCCCGATTCGAATCAAAATTGGTATGTCTGGGTTTTTGGGGTCGGAGATTATGAATTTAGTCGAAGATTATTGATTTTCAGTCAAAATTCATAAATTGAAGATGGCATCTTCAAGATGGCATATGAGTTGATCTTTAGACGGTCTCCTCATTGAAGGACTAGATAGCTCAGCACTTGCAAGAAAAAGGCCTCATAATAACGATGCTTCAACAAAAATGCATAGATCAAGGCGTACTTGAGAACTTAGAAGCACAAAATGAAATAATTATTAAAAACCTTTTCAAAGACAATCTTCTATTCGAATGCACTAAATAGTGAAAAATAATTGCTTTAGATGTGTGATGTAGGTTATTCCATGAGTAATAGATTCAAAAAATTGTCGCTGTCGTATTCGAACTGAAGCGACAAGCTTTTGAATCTATAACTCACGGAATAACGCACGTCACACATCCAAAGCAATTATTTTTTACTTTTTAGTGCATTTGAATAAGAGCTAGTCTTCAAAAAGGTTTTTTATTAATTATTTTATTATTGAAGTATTCGAATACTGCTCAATACTCATATCTACAACGACAGAAATCTTTCCAGCGCTGTCCAATTAATTTTCCTTGCCAACTGAAGGAACTTCAGAAATTGAGGGATCAGGTAATCACCTGTGAAGTAAATCGTTATTTTTCTCAAATACATATGTCATTTAACTTCTATCAATAACTATTTTTATGGATTCAAAGGGGTGGAATAATAACTTGCACCAATTCTGTCACATTTTTCATTCAATAGAGAAAATGATGTAATAAACTATAGGTCTCAATTTGTTTTTTATTTCCTGGGGTTAACGCATTAGCGGTTAGTTTTTTTATAGGATTTTTTTTGCATGAAAGTTTTTTTTTTCACGGAAATAATTCGAGAATCGAAAGTGAAAGAATCACGAGAGCTCATTTGGAAAGCTAGGTTCCTTTTTTCCATTCATTAAAAGCTTTTATTTATAGACCGAGAGCCAGCAAAAAAAACACGTTTGATAAGCTCAAAGCTAAAACTGTTCGAGAAGTAAGCCAGTGTTATAAATAACAGGGCAGCAGCGCACCTGTCCCGGTGTCTGCCTGTCTGTCTGTAATCAAGTATTGCAAAGTAAATTCGACCCACTTCTAATTGTCCGATTGATTTGAAATTTGGCAGGTGTACCTAATTCCGGTGACAATGCATTATTGAATTTTTGTAACGACAAAAAACAAAATGGCGGCTTCAAGGCGGACAATTTTTGTATTATGGTCTAATTCTATTCAAAATTGGTATCTAGGGGTTTTCGGGGTCGGACATTATTATTTTTTTGGCAAAATTCGAATATTAATTAGATAGAAATTACTGAAATAGTTATTTAACACCATAAATACAAACAAATTTAAATAAGTGAACAAAAACAAAAAAAAATTAAAAAGATTTTATTATTGGAAAGGGAAACATTCTCAATTGAATATTGAATAGGAAGATTTTTCTGTGAATTGAGAAATCCAAGATAAATGAAGTTATTTTTTGTGAATGTCTAACAGAAAATAACTACTTTCCCGGCTAAAGCCACGCTGGACATTGAACTACGTCTGATAGATATTCTGAGAAGGCCCTAACTCAAAAGAAAAAATCTGTAAATGAAAATTTGTATTTTTATTCAGATAATTATTTGATTTTCTATTCCAGTCCTAATCAAGAACTCATAGAGGTGAATTGGGCAGAGCAGAATGTTTTCCAAAAGAGAGTACTTACCAGAAATAATTCGTAACATTGACGCAAGAGAGGCATCGCATTCACTAGGTCTTCAATACATTTTTGTCGACGAAAATCCATTTCACGCTTCCACGATCATCAGGAAGACCGGAAGAAATGATGAACACATTTTCAAGAAGCAATCTCACTTTGCGAAGATCGGAAAAGTTAGAATCATTTCTTTTGGAGAGACATATTGAAATTAATGTTTTTTTATATTAAAACCTGTCATGGGGTATGATAGATTGATTTGTTGAAAATATGAACAGGATGTTCATAAAATCAGAAGTGGAATCATCTGCAACTGGAAGATAAACTTTAGTCACTATCTTCCATCGTCAAGATAACCTCTTGTGGGGTATAAATGTTGGAAAGGAAAACATCCTCAATTGAATATTGAATAGAAATATTTTTCCCTGAATTGAAGAATCCACGATAAATGAAGTTATTTTTTGTGAATGTCTAACAGAAAATAACTACTTCCCCGGCTAAAGCCACGCTGGACATTGAACTACGTCTGATAGATATTCTGAGATGGTCTTAACTCAAAAGAAAAAATCTGTTATTGAAAATTCGCATTTTCATTCAGATAATTATTTGATTTTCTATTCCAGTCTCAATTAAGAACTCATAAAGATGAATGAGGCAAAGAAGAATGTTTTCCAAAAGAGAGTACTCACCAGAAATAATTCGTAGTTTTTTCCTGTTAGACATTCACAAAAAATAACTTCATTTATCGTGGATTTTTCAATTCGCAGAAAATTCTTTCTAGTCAATATTCAATTGAGAATGTTTCCCTTCTCAATATTCAACTGAGAATGTTTCCCTTTTCATCATGAATACCCCACAAGAGGTTATCTTGACGATGGAAGATAGTGACTAAAGTTTATCTTTCAGTCGCAGATGATTCCACATCTGATTTTATGAACATACTGTTCATATTCTCAACAAATCAATCTATCATACCCCATGACAGGTTTTAATGTCAATAAACACTGATTTCAATTATTCTAACTTTTTCCATCTTTGCAAGGTGAGATTGCTTCTAGAAAATGTGTTTCCCATTTCTTCCGGTCTTCCTGATGATCGTGGAAGCGTGAAATAGATTTTCGTCGACAAAAATGTATTGAAGACCTAGTGAATGCGATGTCTCTCTTGGGTCAATGTTACGAATGATTTCTCGTGAGTACTCTCTTTCGGAAAACATTCTTCTTTGCCTCATTCATCTTCATGAGTTCTCAATTAAGACTGGAATAGAAAATCAAATAACTATCTGAATCAAAATGCAAATTTTCAATTACATATTTCTTCTTTTGAGTTAGGGCCTTCTCAGAATATCTATCAGATGTAGTTTAATGTCCAGCGTGGCTTCAGCCAGGAAAGTAGTTGTTTTCTAGACATTCACGAAAAATTCTTCATTTTAAAATTTTTTTTTTTAAAGGTTATCTTGACGATGGAAGATAGTGACTAAAGTTTATCTTTCAGTCGCAGATAATTCCACATCTGATTTTATGAACATTCTGTTCATATTTTCAACAAATCAAGATTTCATTAGTTGTTGATAAAAAACAGAACTAAAAAGTTAAAAATAAAAATTATAATATTTTTTTTTCAAGACATGCTTTCATTAATTCAAATGCACTAAAAAGAAAAAAATAATTTCCAACATTGTTTGATCTAGGTTATTCTGATTGAAAAGCTTGCCGCGGATACAAAATAGGTAATCTTGCGCGGCAAGATTTTGAATCTGTTACTCACAGAATAACCTAGATCAAACAATGAAAGATATTATTTTTTTTCTCTTCAGTGCATTTGTATAAATAATAGCTTATCCTTTGAAAAAAAAATATATTTTTATTTCAAAGTTCTGCATGAATTCATTATCAGGGATAGTGACATTTCCATGGAAAACCTTGAAAAAAGTATAAAACATATTTTTCAGGATAATGCTCATCCAAGAAGTCGATAACAACTACAAACTTGACTGACAAATATAATTCCATAAATTTCTGTTCTTTAAAAAATTCAAAAGAATCTGCACCAAATTCATTGCAAGGACGTTATTCAAACTTCATAAAAACAAATAAAAAAATGGTAAAACTCACACGGAAAGAAACGTCAAGACCTTTGAGAATGAGGAAATTTGAACACAAGAATTATATGAATTAGGTAAGGCGTAAAATGCGCGGTGACATTCTGATAATTTAATGATCTTCGAGGATTGTTTGTTTGGCGCCGACTCAAAATTAGTTACTTACATCAGTTTAGGAGCTTAGTTATTGAGACTAAGAAGGTTTATTCTATTTTTTACTTTTCAGTTCCGTATTTCGTCGGTTTAATTTTTTGTTCAAAAGTTTTTACTTTTCAATTTTTTGTGGCTGAAATCTACTTATTACCACCTAATTGTTTTTTGATTACTTCCAAAATACTTACTTACCCACCTTACTTCAACTATTACCAGTTAAATAATATGATTATCCACTTTTACTATTTGTTGTAATATGAATTATTTTTGTTGTTCCGGTTAGTTTATTTCATAAGTTTGTATATCATTCCATCCTCTCATAGAATTTAATGATTGTGACGGATGTGGAACAAAAATAATGACAGTAGCGATCTGTCATTGTCAACTACATATGTGTGTGCTAATGTTCACAAGTGAAAAATTAATTATCCCCTATTTTTTTACCCGTGAGGGTGGATAATTCCATCCGAAATATAAGAATGAGGTATACCCTATCTATTAAAAGAAGAATCATCCAAATCGAAGAACCCAGTACAAAGTTATGCCTGATAGAATCGGTTAACGGACCAGAATTCGGAGGGTGAGTGATCAATATCCTTCATTTTGCTACCCTTAGGGGTGAATTTCATCCTTCAAATTCAAATGAGACCAACTTCGGAGTACACCCTATCCACTGAAAAAAGAATTATCGGAATCGGACGTCTGAGTAAAAAGTTAGGCGTGATCATACATAAAAAAAATGATAAAAAAAAATATACGCGTCGACTAGAGAACCTCCTCCTTTTTGGTTTGGTCGGTTAAAAATAGATAAATTGCAAGATAGAAATTGGCCGAACTTACATTAACACAAACAGGGGCACATATGGCGGACAGGAACAACATGAATATTATCATCCTTGAACCAAATGATGTGAATTTTTTTTTAAGAAAATTTATCTCTTTTGTTGAATGGAAATTTTCAAAACCGCATGTGCTCTCACTATGGATTCAACATGGATGACCCTACTGAAGAAAGTGCTGAAAGTACATAAATTCCCCAACAAATAGCTCACATTAAATTGAATATCATGTGAAACTGTGTGGTGTATGTAAAATTTTTACGAGTGATTCACAAGAAAAGACGTACATTTCGAAGGCCAATTCAAATTGTACTTACCGAGGATAGTGAGGAAAAAATTGAAAACTCTCATCTAGAGGTGTCTATCAGATAATATCAAAATAATTTGGATTGTCTTGTTTTCACACGTACTATCTTATATCTCGATTTCATTTCGAATAATAAAGGGGTCATCAAAACTCTTTATGTTAATGACTTTCTCAACTCCACGAAATTTTAGAGATTGTTTTCATAAAAAACATTCCTGAAGATGATGTATATCTAAATACGTTTGTTGATAGAACAGTGCAACAAATTGAAAATCAAAAACAACACTGATAGCCAAGTCAGTGGGGGTTTTTGCATTACAAAAGGTGGGGTTGCAACGATTTTTCTAATATGTTATTTAGTAAGTATTCTTCCGAAAAATTGTCCAACTTCTCGTTTTTCTCATTTTGAGAAATAATTTGAAGCTATTCACTATGTAATTATAATTTTGTGAATTCAAAGTCAAGTCATTTACACACCACCCTGAGGCATCGCTTTTCTCATGTGATATCTCCAGTATGCCTAATCCGCAGAAGTATTGTTTTAAAAATTAAGTACGGTTCTTGAATATTTTAATTATTTTTTCTTCTTGATGATCGTGGTCGGTTGATGTTTTCATAATCGTCTTCGTTGTCAGTGATAACATCTAACCCAGTTGCTCCACTGAGAATATGTGCTTCCATCCATGATTCACCACTTAATAATAATAATAATAAAGCGGCTTTATTAATCATTTCAAATTCTACATATAACAAAAGAAAAATACAACAGTATCAATTGATAGAGAGAAGGTGAACGATGAGAAGGCGAAGTGTCAGCTATAGCTGTTTTTCAACTCGACCACAAAAAAGATGAAAAAACAAAAAATAACAAAGAAAAACAAAAAGAAAAGTAATAAATAAGGTAAAATCGTCACAAATAATCTACTACTACTTCAACCCACTTTTTCTGCAGCCACATGCTCCACCGCATCGCGTTTAACAATTGCATGAAATGACATCAATAAGGTATGTGGTGCAGATTTCTTTGGCATTTTTACTACAGTGCCAAGTTTCCAGCCCCAGTCGAATGTTAAATTTTTTATTTTACGCCATTTTAGGATTGGTGATAGGTCCTAAATACATGGTACCGTTTAGCATCCTTCGTTGGTGGAATAGTTGTCAGGTGGAATTTGCTTTTCATTGTCGAAAACGTTGGTAGCGGATTTTTCCCAAAGTTTTCTCTTCAATGTTGCCACCACACAAAGAATCGAGCGTCTGCGATGTCATCTGATTGAGCATTCTGATCTCTGAAGATGGCAATAACGGCAATGGGTCCTACTTTTTTTTTTAAGCGAAAAAGGGTTGAAGAGGGATGATGTTGTGTCACAGCCGCTAACCGCATGTTTTTGGGTGCTCCTTTCACTTTCAAACTATTCGCGTAATA
>JAFIRS010007509.1:0-24516 GCA_018342105.1 Gonioctena quinquepunctata | reverse complement strand
AGACATGTGACCTTGAGTAGGGTTGGACACTTCCACTAGCTAGATTATCAAAATATGCTTTTTCTCGATATATAACATATTCTTCTTTTCAAAGCAGAGCTTTAGAAAATGTTTATTTTCTTTCTCGAGGCAATTAAAAAATTTGTGTTATCGAAGAAAATCCATCGTCAACTTCATGATCAAACACATTGGGAATTAACGTAATGGAACTTTTATATGTTTATTGATACCAATCCAATAACATATGTAGGTTCGCCTATGTTGGCAAAAAAACGATTCAACGAAGGCGAAGTAAACGTTTTGTAAATATTGAACACTATTTGAAGAGGTCGGGATTTGTATTCCTCATTTGCAACAACGGTATTCAGTGACAATAGCTTTCACAAGAGCACCGCCCACTCGAATAACCGATGCATATTGAAATTCACCAACGTGACCTACTTCGTGAATATTCTAGTCATTCTTGAGGCTCATTTATGAGTAAATTATTATGTATCAGGAATATATCATATGGGAGGTCATCAAGTTCATTGAAGGATATGTTTCTATCGCCAGTAGAGTTCATTGAACTGAAATACGGAAATGGCATGGTAGGAATAACAATTTAATAAAGTAACTGATCTAATATAAATCAAGAATTCAAAATGAAATATTTTCAAACTCTTGCTATTTTTTCGATTGGTTTTGATACAATAATTCTGTTGAATGAAGATATAAAATGAAATGGAGTTTCAAATGAAATATAAAATTCTCACTTTGGAATGGATGGAATAATTTATCTAATAACGAATTTTGTTGAAAACACTAGTAACAAAAGTAGGCTCAATTTTGACGATTTTGAACGATTTTTGTAATAAGTCGTTACAATTACATACATTCGGGTAGTTTGTATTGGAAGCTTCAACTTGAAGAATGAAGTTTCCCAAAATTCATACCACGAACACAACTATTGAGAATATGTGAACTTTCCAAATTCCATATTTTTCACAGACATATTGGCATCAAGTACTTTCAAGAAGTCATAATTTTCTCGATACAATGGAAACTTTCATTATTTTGGATACGACTGAGTTGATTAACGAACCGTTGGTATATCTTTTGGCAGATTAAGATAATCATGACTTTTAAATTACCCATATCTGAAATTTGACTACAGAAATGCTGTTTGATTTGTTGAAAATATAAACAGGATGTTCATAAAATCAGATGTGGAATCATCTGCGACTGAAAGATGAACTTTAGTCACTATCTTCCATCGTCAAGATAACAACCTCTTGTGGGGTATTCATGTTGAAAAGGGAAACATTCTCAATTGGATATTGATAGAAAGATTTTTCTGTGAATTGAAAAATCCACGATTAAAATGAAGTTATTTTTTGTGAATGTCTAACAGAAACAACTACTTCCCGGCTAAAGCCAGCTGGACATTGAACTACATCTGATAGATATTCTGAAAGGCCCTAACTCAAAAGAAAAAATCTGAAATTGAAAATTTGCATTTTCATTCAGATAGTTATTTGATTTTCTATTCCAGTCTTGATTAAGAACTCATAAAGATGAATGAGGCAAAGAAGAATGTTTTCCAATAGAGAGTACTCACCAGAAATCATTCGTAACATTGAGGCAGGAGAGACATCGCATTCACTAGGTCTTCAATACATTTTTGTCGACGAAAATCTATTTCACGCTTCCACGATCATCAGGAAGACCGGAAGAAATGGGAAACACATTTTCAAGAAACAATCTTTTGAGTTAGGGCCTTTTCAGAATATCTATCAGATGTAGTTCAATGTCCAGCGTGGCTTTAGCCGGGGAAGTAGTTGTTTTCTGTTAGACATTCACAAAAAATAACTTCATTTTAATCGTGGATTTTTCAATTCACAGAAAAATCTTTCTATCAATATCCAATTGAGAATGTTTCCCTTTTCAACATGAATACCCCACAAGAGGTTATCTTGACGATGGAAGATAGTGACTAAAGTTCATCTTTCAGTCGCAGATGATTCCACATCTGATTTTATGAACATCCTGTTTATATTTTCAACAAATCAATCTATCATACCCCATGACAGGTTTCAATGTCAGAAAACACTAATTTCAAAGTGTCTCTCCAAAAGAAATTATTCTAACTTTTTCCATCTTTGCAAAGTGAGATTGTTTCTTGAAAATGTGTTTCCCATTTCTCCCGGTCTTCCTGATGATCGTGGAAGCGTGAAATAGATTTTCGTCGACAAAAATGTATTGAAGACCTAGTGAATGCGATGTCTCTCCTGCGTCAATGTTACGAATGATTTCTGGTGAGTACTCTCTATTGGAAAACATTCTTCTTTGCCTCATTCATCTTTATGAGTTCTTAATCAAGACTGGAATAGAAAATCAAATAACTATCTGAATGAAAATGCAAATTTTCAATTTCAGATTTTTTCTTTTGAGTTAGGGCCTTTTCATAATATCTATCAGATGTAGTTCAATGTTCAGCGTGGCTTTAGCCGGGGAAGTAGTTGTTTTCTGTTAGACATTCACAAAAAAATAACTTCATTTTAATCGTGGATTTTTCAATTCACAGAAAAATCTTTCTATCAATATCCAATTGAGAATGTTTCCCTTTTCAACAGAAATGCTGTTCGTCTGAAAAATACTTGATTACTTCATCGATTGCCAGCAGACTTGTAACGTTTTTTTTAATGAAACAAACTAGTATAGTTAACATTTACTGATATTCTGTAACGGCGCGGCAAAGGTGACGACTCGATCAATAATTGGCAGAAGTTAAAGCATGAATCTTGTTGAAATGTCAGATATGCATTACATAAAACTCAGCCCCTTGCTAATCTAGCCGTGTTTACTAGCAGAAGTTTATTATAAAGTAATTATGTAATGGTTACTAGGATACTATGTTAGTCTGGGGAATACGAGTGACAAATATTCCCCAGGAACTAATGTATTTTAGATCTTTTTCATATGCCTGATGCATTTTATAATAACCACGTTAGTGATTGACTCACGTTTAGGAAGCAAACTCAGTTGGTACTGCTTTCCCCAAATAATAAAAGTATGTTTCTGTAATAGGAATAACCTGAATTTCCCAAACTATTACATGAAATTAAAAGCAGTGGAAGTGCCTCCCAACCATAATCATAATTCCAGCTTATACCTTCAACTGTTCGGATCAGATAAAAAATATTACTTAACCTAAAAATCACAAGTCTTTACAATGGAAAAAATCAAACACAATACATAAGAATCACAAACAGTAAGCTGGGGTTGAATCGAGTACAAGTGAGGAACAACTCGGTCCAAGTAAATGATCAAAGTTAGATATACAGCGGTAACAAAATTTGTTCCAATCAACAATCGCCTCTGTTGAAGACATTCGAAAATAAACAAATAATTACTGTGAAGCTCATGCTCAAGGGAAATAATTCGAGATGATGAAAAGTTCTCTATCCCACCCTTCGGTTCCATATCTCATGACGATATTGATAGAAATTTACATTCAAGGCTTTCGGAAAAGGAAGCATATACAAGTTTTAATTTCGAATGAAGCGAGCATCTTTGATGACCCAAGTATATCATTTTTTCAATACATTCACAGAAATATGCATTTACAAGTATTGTTTATATAGGTTTACTGGGGGAAAAAGTAATGAAATGAAAATTTTTCCAGAGATTTACAAAAGCAGTGTACTTTCGGAAAAACATCGAAAGATATGTTACGGGAAATAATTTTATAAGCCTTGCCAAAAACGTATAATTGTATGATCAATCTCTTGCAAAATATTTCTTTGGGTATCTAACTCGATTATTGATTGACTATTTTGGAAGAAATAAGAATATTCGGATTTTCGATGATATTACAATTGGACAGAACATTGCATCCTCACACCCGATCTCCACGGAACCAACAAAAAATTATAAATAGAGCGTACCGCGACGTTGACCATTTACCGAGTACTTCGAATTCTTCTTATATACTATGGCCGCGGGATCAATTTTTTTCTTTTCAATCACGGGCATCGATATATCAGGATGCTCCCTGATTTCCCACACCAAATTCGTCAAACTTCTGGGCCTCGATAATTTTCTAGACCTTTTTTCAGGTTGCTTCTGACCTCCAGAATCACCCGAAGCTCGTCCTCCTGAATTACTCGAGTCCAAAGTACCGTCCAACTCCATAGCCTGTTGAAGATTGTTCAAGGATTTATATCGAATGTTGAATAGAGGTGAGCCAGATTTGGAAATGGGACTGGGGGGAGTTTCCTTCATAGGTGATGCAGATTTTTGTCGTAAGAGTCTACTGCGTTGTGAATGCCCATTCTTAACATACAACTTCGGAAGTCCCGGAGGGGTTTTCGAAACAAAAATTTCAGCCTTAGGAGGGCCATCCCTGATGGAGGCTGACTTCCTGTTTCTTTTTTCAGCCTGATTTTTTTTGGTAGGAATAGTTTCTATAGGAGGAGGTTCAGGTTTTGCGAGATCTGAAACTGGATGGGAGGGGGTGGAGCTGTGAGATGTGATAGATGGGAAAGGATCTGAAAAAGGAGATTTTATGTTTTTGGGGAGAGGTGCAAAACCGCGAACATAGTCGTATATTTGGTCGATTTCGTCATAGTCTTTCGAGTGAACGGGAACACGGTATTCATCCCTTCGATGGTGTGTGTGTTTGGTTCGATGATTTGCGGAATCTGAAGATGCACTGCGTCTTAGCAGGAACCTGTAACAAAAAATGTGTATTCGTTCATTAATTGATCACACAACGATATTTTGAATGTCGAAAATAGTCCGTATTACCAAGTGGGGTGAATTTTAAGAAGAAATAGTAGAACAGGAAGTTATCTACATCTACGAATATTATATATATATATATATATATATATATATATATATATATATATAATTATTGAACTTAGATTATCGAATTCGCAAAATATAAAATGGCATGGGCAGTATATATATATATATATATTCAACCCACGTTGTCAGACCATTATAGTTATCAGACCATCACAGACCCACTAGAAATACTCATGATTTCAACAAACATTTTGGTATTCTACAGTTATTACAATCACCAAAAATAACTGGAAAAAATGGGGCAGAAATAGAAAAAATGTATAATTGTATAGTTTATGTCACGTTCACAAGCCCATCATATTTTAGCGCGTTCTCAAGCCATCACATACTATTTCCGACATTTAATCTACGCATATAGACCCGGCAGTGTTGCCGCTCTTTTCGCATGATATTATGATCAAATTGCGCATGGAATGTTTTATATTCAGAATACAAACAGGAGATGAAAATTTACACGCCAAACACTTTTATTCAATTTTGGCGGACGAGTTTTGTGATTATGGTCCGCGTCGATTCAAAATTGGTATGTGGGGGTTTTCGAGGTCGGAGATTATGAATTTTTTTGACAAATTTCATAAATTCAAGATGGCGGAAAAGTTTTGTGATTACGGTCTGATTTGATTCAAAATTGGTATGTGAGGGTTTTTGTGGTAGAAGATAATGAAATTTTTGTCGAAATTCATAAATTTAAGTTGGCGGCCCCAAGATGGTTTTGCGACTATGGTCCGATTCGATTCAAAATTGGTATGCGGTGGTTTTCGGTGTCGGAGATGGTGTTTTTTTCGTCGAAATCCATAAATTTAAGATGACTGCCCTAAGATGGGGGACGAGTTTTCTCATTATGGTCATATTTTATTCAAAATTGGTATGTGGGGGTTTTCAGGTTCGGACATTATGAATTTTTTGACAAAATCTATTAATTCAAGAGGCGGACTTCAGGATGGCGGATGAGATTTGTGATTAAGGTCGAACCATATTCAAAATTGGTGTCTGGGAGTTTTTGGGGTCGGAGAACATGATTTATTTTGAATCAAAACTTACAAGAGACCTTGTAATAACGATGCTCTATTAGAAATGAACAGATTGAGGCGAACTAACTGAAAAGCAAAAAATAAATAACTAATAAGAAACTTTTTTGAAAACAAGCTTTCATTCAAGCCGTGTACTAAAACATATAAAATGAGTTTACGTCATCGCTGGCAATGATTTAATTTTTTTATGTTGAATTATTTGGTTTCAAAGAGCTTGTCGCTCGAATAGTAATGAAATTAGAACTTTCATAAGTTGTTACTTACTATCCAATCATTGTCCAATGAAATTAATTGGTACCTACTTTTATGAATACTTTGTAAAAATCAAATACTTTGACGAGTTCTTACTTACCAACCAATCACAATTAATTGGTAACTTCTTCAATGAACAAACAAACTTTTTAAAACCAAATAATTCAACAAAAAATAATTAAATCTTCGTTAGCGATGACTTGAACTTAGTTTATACGTTTCAGTGCACGGCTTAAATAAAAGCTTGTCTTTAAAAAGGTTTTTCATTGGTTATTATCAACTCAGATCCTCTGTTTGTGTGTCAGTTTAATTGTTTGCATTTCAATTTTTCCTACTAATATGGAATAAAATTTGTTAACTCAAACATTACACTTCAACAAGAAGACAGGTGTCACTACTAATCTCTTTCCGTTTGTGCAAGATATTACAACTCCATGGAACATGGAGTGTCAATGTGTGCGGTGTACACGGACTTTTACAAGGCATTCGATGAAGTACATAATCCAACTCTGCTGACGAAACTTGGAAATATTTGTTCACATGGCAATCTATTAAGGCTCCTAAACTCTCAATCGCATGAAACATTTATTACTTCAGTTATATCACAAGGATCATACCTAGGGCCCTTACTACTCAACATTTTTCTAAGTGGCATATAAAAATATTTAATTGCATTTAAAATATTATCATACGTGGATGATCTGAATATTTACAAAGGAATCAAGGACAATGTGGACTACTTCAACCTTCAGAATGATCCAAATCGTTTTTCAAAATACTCTACAACTAATAGGCTTTCTCTCAATATAGAGAAATGTTCCCAAACTCTCTAATCAAGGTGTTCAACTCCTTCGACAACGAATCTTTATATGAATGAACAGATTCTATAATCCGAAGATGATGTGAAGGACCTAGAAGTCATCCTGGATAAAAAACTTGGAAACCATGTTGAGGTTATCGTTAGGAAGGCATTGAAAGCTGTCGGCTTCATACTGAGAAATACCAAAGAATTGGTTCAAAGTCATCTCTATGTTGTAACAATGAATAACTCTATGGTTATACCTATACTGGAATTCAATTGCATTAAATGGAAAAATCTGAACTACATATATTTTCGCAATCGGCATTCCGAATGTTATGATGAGAGCCTTAGATTTTACAAACTTGAGGGAACTTTCCGATATACTTTTTGTTTACGCTAACCATATAATTTCTGAGTATTCAATCAATTGCAGTACCCACATAACAAGAAATAGGATAATCTTCCACATGAGAACTTTCAATAGCAATTACTACAATAACTCTTTTTTGATGGAATCAATGAATTCTTATAATTTCGTATGTAATACTTACTTAGACATTTTAACTATCCTACCAATATGTTCAAAAAGCATCTTTAAACTCTTCTGTATTCAAATTATAATGATAACACACTTTTTTCTTCCCTCACTCCTTTTTTTACGTATGAGTTTAAGTTATAGGATTTTTCTGTTTTAGTTTATAGGATTCATTTTCAACCGAAAATAAAATAATTTATTCAGAACCTTTTCAAAGACAAGCTTTTATTTAAATGCACTAAAAAGCAAAGAATAATTGCTTTGGATGTGTGACGTAGGTCATTCCGTGAGTTATAGATTCAAAGGCTTGTCGCTTTTGTATTCGAACTGAAAACTTTGCGCGACAATCTTTTGAATCTATAACTCACGGAATAACCTACGTCACACATTCAAAGCAATTATTTTTTACTTTTTAGTGCATTTGAATTAAAGCTTGTCTTTAAAGAGGTTTTTCATAAATAATTTTATTTTTTGCTTTTTAGTTCTTAAGTACGCTTTAATCTAAGCATTTTCGTTGAAGCATCGTTATTATGAGGCCTTTTTTCCAGTGGGTTCTGAGCTATCTAGTCTTTCAATGAGGATATCATCTAAAGATTAACTAATCCGCCATCTTTGAGTTGCAATCTTCCATTTATAAATTTAACTGAAAATCAATCATATTCGACTAAATTCATAATCTCCGACCCCAAAAACCCCGAAATACCAATTTTTTATCGAATTGGGCCATAATTAGGATGGGACAAGATGTGAAAAATCAGTATAAAACCATTTTCATTACAGAGATTGATCACTAAAATATCACAATAATACCGTTGAAAAAATAAACTATTTTCGCCATCAATTTTTCGTTAAAAATGACTTTAAAAATCGATAAATTCTCCGTCTGCTCGGAGTGACGTAGCGTGACGTCACGATACTGTTGGGACACGGACCGGCCACATGCATCGTGTGGCAATGATAGTCGATGAAGAATATGTCTTTCAAAAAGTTCCCTGTTTGGATTGTGCCGCTACGAAAGGTAAAAATATAACACGAATCGATGGTAATGGGAATAATGTTATTAAAATCAAGAAAATCTGGAAATTTTATAGATTTTTTCATTGGGAAAATCCCTGTTCGTTTGTGATGGAACTATGCAAACATACATGAGATATTGAGTTATTTTCAATATTCGTAGGGTGTAAGTACATTCATATTTATTTATTCACGTAATTTTGCGAATTTATAGCTAGACATTTATTGCACTACTTTTTTTCTACGCTGTCGGAAACTACCTGAAAATCCATAAAACTTGTCAGTAACTTTTGTAACATTTTCCAGGCAGCAGCCCTTTTTTTTGTTTTAGGGGGGTTGTAAACAGGCGATAGCTTTTTTAAAGTGGTTATATCGCCGGAACGAAGAACCTGCTGTTACCGAAGTAATGCGCTATTGGAAAAAATCCGTTTTATCCAAAGTAGGAACAAAAAAAATTCATAAAAGTCCTATCTGAATTCGATAATTTTGCTGTTGTCTCTGCGCCTTACACAAACGATGCGAACAAATACTTTTTACGCAAATTTTCAGTGACAGCTTAGGAAAAAGAAATTAACTCGATATTATTATAATATCAAAGAGCGTAAAATCATGAGTTTGTGTATAGATCAAATCGTGATTGAATTCAGAAAATCGAATCAAACTTCCGCTGATGAATTTATTATTTTCGCGAGCACTGCAAAAATTCTGTGATTCAGCAGAACTTTCGGGTAGGTCTCAAAACGACTGTTCATTGTGGCATGAGTTGCGATATGGTCAAACTACAGCCTCAAATTTGCATCAAGCTGCTCATTGTAAATGATCATTGAAAATGTGGGGAAGAACTTTTTTTTCAATTCTCTTGTTCTTGTTCTCTTGTTAATGAATACTGTATGTAGTTATCCATATCATCCTCCAGAGTGAAATGATCCTCGCAGCAGAAACATTGTTTTTTGTTGGTATGTATTTGCAACGAGCAACACAAAACCACTGTTTTTCTTTTTTTCTTGGAAGGGCACGCAAAAAGAAAATTGCGGTTTTTCTTGTTGAATTCCCACAACCAGGATCATAACACCAATGATAACTCGTTTTTGGAGTAGGCATTTTAAAAATGACAATATGAATATTGATAACAATAAAAAAAAATCATGTCCCAACCTGATAACAAAACTCGTCCGCCATCTTGAATATGTGAATTTTGAAAAATTCATAATCTCCGACCCCAAACACCCCCACATACCAATTTTGAATAGAATCGGACCATGATCACAAAACTGGTTCGTCATCTTGAATTTATGAATTTTGACAGAAATATCATAATTTTCGTCCACAAAAACCCTCACACATCCATTTTGAATAGAATCGCACCATAATCATAATCCTAGAAACCACCACATACCAATTTTGGAGAAAACTTGTCCATAATTACAAAAATCGTTCACCATCTTGGCGCCGTTATCTTGAATTCAGGAATTTTGCACAAAAATGCATATATAGTCTCCGAATCCAAAAAACCACACATACTAATTTTCAATAAAATCTGACCATAATCACGAAACTTGTGCGTCGCGTCAGCTTTCAGCCGTCATAATGAATTTATGAATTTTGTAAAAAAAAATCCAATCTCCGACCCCAAAAACTCCCACATTTCAATTTTGAATAGAATCGGACCATAATCACATAATTCGCCCACCATCTTGGAGTCGCCATTCTGTTTTTTCTGCAACAAAAATTTTACCGGAATTATGAACATTTGCCAGATGTCAAGTTAATCAAACGACTAGAAGGGGGTCACAATTAACTTACAAATTTTGAACCGGAAGGACAGATATAAGTTAAATATAAATATATATATATATATATATATAAAAAGGATCAGATTATAGATAGCGACACCTATAATCTGTGTGTTGAAGCTTAGACCTGTCATCGTGGAATTTTGAAGACACGAGATTTCGTGCAACATCACCGACAGATGCCAGCATAGACCAACCCACGACACCAATAGTCGTACTCCTATTTGCGTTCACGCAAAAACAAATCAATTATCGAGAGATATATATATATATATATATATATATATATATATATATATATATATATATATATATATTATATTTGCGTTTATACACTCCCGTTTTGGTATATACTGCTTACGAATCCACCAAATCCGACGAACTCAGACTTGTAGACCAAGGTCGATAATTTTTGAAACCAATAAAAATAATAGTGGGATGAAACGTTTCGGAAAAGGAAGAGAATATAACGAAAGTGAAAGGGAAAATAATTTACGGGCGATCTGAGGTCGGGAAGTGGAAGGGGGTGAATTTTTAAGGGTAAAAAACGGTTAATCTCGATTTCCGGCAAAACTACTATGGGAAAAAGTTAAATGCCAATGTAGGTAATAAAAAGATCTACTACTTTTGTATTCACACTGTTTTCACATAACCAAGTTTTTGGTTTTTTATTTTTATCTTTTAAAAAAAAAAAAATTCACGATATTTGGTGAAAACTTACCTTTTTATGTCCAACACACTGTAATTCATTTGATTTGAAATATTAATTTTTCCGCCTTATTTTGACTATATCGAAAAACCACCCTAATTTTCAATCGAAAATTCTCGCGTCAAAATATCAGCTTTTTTCAAAAAGTCGGTGAGCTTTTCATTCGTTGGAATCTCTACTTTCTGATGGTGAAAAGGAAAATATACATTACTATGGTAAATGTTCTAAGAAAATACAAAGAAATAACAGGTAGTAAGGCCCAGACCCTCCTAGCCTCTTCCCCACTTCTCTATGAAATACCTATTGATGGGCTGAAATTTTCCGTAGGTCACTCAGGTATATAAGTTATCTGAAAAAAGCAATGAATAGGCATCTACACATATAATTCAAAGAAGATTCTACAACTTTCTCAAAATATTGTAGATTTTCGGATTCGAGTTTTTTTCGTTTCATTGCATTTTCTGAGAACATTTACCATAGTAATGTATTTTTTTTTCACCATCAGAAAGTAGAGATTCCAGCGAATAAAAAGCCCACCGACTTTTTGAAAAAAGCTGATATTTTGACGCGAGAATTTTTGATTGAAAATTAGGGTGGTTTTTCGAAATTGAGTCAGAATAAGGTGAAAGAATAAATATTTCAAATCAAATAAATTACAGTGTGTTTGGGATATAAAAAGGTAAGTTTTCACCAAATTTCGTGGAAAAACTTTTTTTTGTAAAAGATAAAAATAAAAAACCAAAAACTGGGTTATTTCAATTTTTTACATAAATTTAGAGGTTATGTGAAAAGTGTGGATACAACAGTTGTAGATCTTTTTATTACCTACATTGCCATTTAAGTTTTTTCCATAGGACAAGCTTTTGAATCTATAGCTCACGGAATAACCTACGTCACACATCCAAAGCAATTTTTACTTTTTAGTGCATTTTAATCAAAGGTTGTGTTGTAAAAGGTTTTTAATTAATTATTTTATTTTTCGTCAGTTGAAAATGAATCCTATAAACTTAAACAGAAAAATCCTTGATTCCTTTGTAAATTTTCAGATCATCCACGTATGATAATATTTTAGATGCAATCGAACATTTATGTCACTTAGAAAAATACTGAGTAGTAAGGGACCTAGGTGTTATCCTTATGGTACACCAGGTGATTAATGTTTTATGCAATTGAGAGTTATTCAAGCCGATATATTGATATCTGTTAGAAATATAAGAGTTTAGAAGCCTTAATAAATTGCCATGTATCGCTGACAAATATTCGATTATTTTTTGTTGAATTATTTGGTTTCAAAAAGTTTGTCGCACGGAGTGTACATAAAAGTATGTACCAATTAATTTGATTGGCAGTGATTGGTTGGTAAGTAAGAACTTGTCAAAGTGTTGGATTTTTACAAAGTATTCATAAAAGTAGGTACCAATTAATTTCATTGGACAATGATTGGTTGGTAAGTTACAACTTGTCGTAGTATTAATTTCATCACAACCTTTTTGAAACCAAATAATTTAACAAAAACTAATCAAATCATTGCCAGCGATGACTCAAACTTATTTTATACGTTTCAGTACACGGCTAAAATAAAAGCTTGTCTTCAAAAAGGTTATTGGTTAGTTATTTTATTTTTTGCTTTTTAGCCTCAATTTATTCATTCCTAATAAGCATCGTTATTACAAGGTCTCTCCCCTGTGAGTTTGAGTCGAAAAAAATCACGATAGCCGGCCTCGAACACTCCCACACACCAATTTTGAATAGAGTCTGATCATAATCACAAAACTCGTCCGCCATTCTGAAGTCGCGCTGTTAAATTTATAGATTTTGACAAAAAATTCATAATGTCCGAACCCGAAAACCCCCACATTGCAATATTGAATTAAATATGATCATTTCAGATTACTCGTTCCCCATCTTGGGGCCACCATCTTAAATTTATGAATTTTGACAAAAAATTCATAATCTTCGACACCGAAAACTCCCGCATACCAATTTTGAATCGAATCGGACCATAATCGAAAAGCACGTCCTCCATCTTGGGACCGCCATCTTGAATTTATGGATTTTGACAAAAAAAATTCATATTCTCTGACCACGAAAACCCTCACATACCAATTTTGAATCAAATAGGACTATAATCAGAAAACTTGTCCGCCATCGTGAATTCATGAATTTTGACAATAATTTCATAATCTCCGACCCCGAAAACCCCCACATACCAATTTTGAATCAAATAGGACCATAATTACAAATCTCGTCCGCCATCTTGAAGCCGCTATTTTGTTTTATTCTCTAACAAAAATTCCATAATGCATTGTCACCGGAATTATGAACATCTGCAAAGTCGATCGAAATTCATTTGCAAGATTTGAACCAAACTAACAAAACAACAAAACGACAACAAGTGAAACTGAATAAAACCTTGTTACAATCATTGAATATCCCGAAATGAAAATTATTTATTCGGCGACTACATTAAACAAAAGTTAACTAAGCAAAATTGAATGAAAGTGTTCGGCGAATAAATTTTCCTCTCGTGTTTGTATTGTGAAAATGAAACATTCCATGCGCAATTTGATCATAATATCATGCGAAAAGAGCGGCAACACTGCCGAGTCTGTATAAGTAGATTGAATGTGCTAAATTGTATGTGATGGCTTGAGAACGCGGTAAAATTTAATGGGCTTGTGAACGTGATATAAACTATGGAATTATATTTTTTTCAACTTTTTTTACCCTTCTCAGTTCCAGTTATTTTTGGAGATTGTAATACTGAACACCAAAATGTTTGTTGAAATTATGAGTATTTCTAGTGGGTCTGTAGTGGTCTGATACCTCTTATGGTCTGACAACGTGGGTTGAATCTATATATATATATATATATACAGATTCAACCCACGTTGTCAGACCATTACAATTATCAGACCACCACAGACCCACTAGAAATATTCAGGATTTCAACAAACATTTTGGTGTTTTACATTCATTACAACCTCCAAAAATGACTGAAACTGAGAGGGTAAAAAGTGAAAAAATATAATTGTATAGTTTATGTCACGTTCACAAGCCCATTATATTTACCGCTTCTCAAGCCATTACATACAATTTCTGACATTTAATCCACGTTCAGACCCGGCAGTGTTGCCGCTCTTTCAAGATATGATCAATTCTGAAGAATGTTTTATTTTCACAACACAACACGCGAGGAAAATTAAATAGCCAAACATTTTCATTCAATTTCGTTAACTTGACTTCTGTCTAATTCAGTCGCCAGATAAATGATTTTCATTTTAGGATGTTTAATGATTTTACAAGCTTTTATTCAGTTTCATTTGTTATGTTAGTTCGTTCGTTTGTTAATTTGTTCAAATCTCGCAGGTAATTTTGACCGACCTAGCAGATGTTCTAATTCCGGGCAATGCTTATGGAATTTTCGTTAGAGAAAACAAGTGGCGACTTCAAGATAGCGGACGAGATTTGTAATTATGGTCCTTTGATTCAAAATTGGGATGGTATTCGGGGTCGGAGAGTATAAAATGTTTGTCAAAATTCATGAGATGCGGCTTCCATATGGCGGACAAGTTTTGGATTATGGTCCGATTCATTCAAAATTGGTATGTGGGGTTCTCGGGTCGGATATCATGAAATTTTGCTCGAAATTCAAATTCAAGCTGCGGCCAAATGACGGACGAGTTTTGTGATTATGGTCGATTCGATTCAAAATTGGTATGCTAGGATTTTGGGGTCAGATATTATGAATTTTTTGTCATAATTCATAAACTCAGATGGCCCCAAGATAGAGGACGAGTTTTTCGATTATGGTCATATTTCAATCAAAATTGGTACGTGGGAGTTTTCAGGTTCGGAGATTATGAATTTTTGTCGAAATCTATGAATTCAAGATAGCGACTTCAGAATGGTGGAAGAGATTCGTGATTATGGTCGGATTCTATTCAAAATTGATGGAGTTTGGTGTCAGAGATCATGATTTCTTTCAGCTCAAAACTTACAGGAAGAGACCTTGTGATAATGATGCTCTATTAGGAATGAACAGATCAAGGCGAACTAAGTAAAAAGCAAAAAATCAAATATTCAATAAAAAACCTTTTTACAGACAAGATTTTGTTTAAGCCGTGTGATGAAACGTATAAAATAAGTTTAAGTCATCGCTGACAATAATACGATTACTTTTTGTTGAATTATTTAGTTTCAAAAAGCTTGTCGCGCGAATTGTAATAAAATTAATACTTCAACGAATTGTTACTCACCAACCAATAAAATGAATTGGTACCTACTTTTATGAATATTTCTAAACATTATATACTTTGAGAAGTTCTTCCAACCAACCCAAAATTTAATGAATTGGTACCTATTTTCATGACAAGCTTTTTAAAACCAAATAATTCGAAAAAAATAATCAAATCATTGTCAGCGATGACTCAAACTCATTTTATACATTTTAGTACACGGCTTAGATAAAAGCTTGTCTTCAAAAAGGTTTTTCATCAGTCATTATCAACTTAGATCCTCTGTATGTCAGTTTAATTGTTTGCATCTCAATTTTTCCTACTAATATAGAATGAAATTTGTGAACTCAAATGGTTTGCATAACATTACAACTTCAACAAGGAGAGAAGTGTCACTACTAATCTCTTTCCATTTGTGCAAGATATTTTCAACTCCATGGAACATGGAGTGTCGATGTGTGCGGTGTACACCGACTTTTCCAAGGCATTCGATATTACATCATCCAACTCTGGTGACGAAACTTGGAAATATTGGTGTATATGGCAATGTATTGAGGCTCCTCAACTCTAATCTTTCTAACAGATACCAATATATCGCCTTGAATAACTCTCAATCGCATGGAACAGTAATTACCTCAGATGTACCACATGGATCACACCTAGGTCCCTTACTACTCAGTATTTTTCTAAGTATCATAGAAAAATGTTTAATTGCATCTAAAATATTATCATACGTGGATGATTAAAAAATTTACAAAGGAATCAAAGATAACGTGGACTCCTTAGACCTTCAGAATGATCCAAATCGTTTTTCAAAATAAATCACAACCAATAGGCTCGTTCTCAATATACAGAAATGTATCTTATCGAAGTATTCAACAAATCTTTATATGAATAACAGATACTATAATACGAAGATAAAGGAAAGGACCTATTGGTCATCCTGGATTGAAAGAATCCGTTAGAAAGCCATGTTGAGGTTATCGTTAGGAAGACATTGAAAGCTTCAGCCTGAGAATTACCAAATAATTTTAAAGTCATCTCTATGTTATAACAATTTATAACTCTATGGTAATACCTATATTGGAATTTAATTGAATTATAACCTATGTATGACAAATACATCTTACGTATCGATTATGTCCAGAAAAAAATTGTCAAAAATCTAAACTACATTTTTGCCATCGGCATTTCGAATGTTATGATGAGGACCTCGATTCAACAAACTCGGACGATTATTTATCCGGAGGAAATTTTCCGATATACTTCTTGTTTACGCTAACCAATCTCTGAGTATTCAATTAATTGCAGTCCCCACATTACAAGCAATAGACTAATTTTCCACATGAAAACTTCTAATAGCAATTACTTCAATAACTCTCTTCTGATGAGATCGATGAATTCTTTTGATTTCATATGTAATACCAACTTGGACATTTTTACTATCCTACCAATATATTCAAAAAACATCTTAAAACTGTTCTGCGTTCAATTTATAATTTTCTATTAGAATAGATCACGAAATTGTTATCGATATGTATTATGGTGAAACACTTTCTTTCTTTCTTCACTACTTTTTTTACGTATAAGTTTTAGTTACAGGATTTTTCTGTTTTAGTTTATGGGATTCATTTTTAACCGACGAAAAACAAGGAGGGGGTACTCTAGTCGACGCGTATATATTTTTTGTATGTATGACCACTCATAACTTTTTGCACAGTGGTCTGATTTCGATTATTCTTATTTTGATGGACAGGGTATACTTCGTAGTTGGTTCTAGTTGGATTTGTTGGATCTGAAAAAAAAAATCTACTTCTTAGGGTAGGAAAATGAGGAATGATTGTTGGTTCACCACTGAATTTCTTCCACGCATAACTTTGTACTGGGATATACGATTTAGATGATTATTATTTTATAGTATAGGGTATGCTTGTAAGTTGATTCTATATAAATTTGAGATCACACGTCCGAGGGTAGAATAATAGGGGATGATTTATTGACTCAAGACCTGTGAACCGATTCTTAGCACATATTAAGTTGTTCTGATGACACTACAACAAAATGGAGGCCGGAATTAATCTGATGATGGAGACGGAAGACCTTCCAGGGATCTCCTCAACGGTTCACAGCAGCTACCTCGTGTTTGGGGTAATATGTAGATATATAATTACATGTCCTGACTAACTGACTCACTGATTAACTGATATACGATCAACGCCTAGATCGAACCGCTGGACATAAGAGCTGAAATTTTGACAGTATATTTTTTTGATATTTCATCCCTAGAGAGGTGAAAAGGTTGGTGAGAAGGGGGGTGAAAGTGAAAGTAAAGTTGGTTTCGAAATTAGAGTCATGCAAATAAGTATTTGGGTCCTTCTTCACAAATGAAGATAAATGTGTTTCAAAGTTTTTGAAAATTCAACCCTAAAGTCTGTATAGTTAGTTTCAACCCTTAAGTCTGTATAGTTAGTCTGTATAGTTAGTAAGGATCATGGAATTTGTTATTTGGTTGTGAAAGGGAGGTTAAATTGGTATTGGAAGTTTGTATGCGAATTCCGTTAATTTTCTAGTTGGAGTCATAAAAAATTATATTTGAAGTCTTTCTTACAAATAGAAGAAATATATATTTCAGTGTTTTTCTAGAAATTCAACTCCTGAAGGAGTGGAATGGAAGGTGAAAGTTTGCATAATGGTTCTGTTAGTTTTCGAATTAGGGTCATGAAAATTGGTATTTGGGGACTCTGTAGCGGATAAATAAATACATGTGTTCCTGTTTTTATAAATGCATTTTCTGCAAGGGAGAAGTCAAGATGAAATTGAGGACAGTCAAGAAGAAATAGAGACAAGGGGAGAAACAGGCAAAAAAATAAATAAACCTGAAAATACTAAAAAAAAAAGTTTGTGGATGGGTAAAATGGGAGCTCCGTTAGAAAAAAAATTGTTTTAGAGAAATTCAAAAAACATTAAGGAAGAAGATCGCTCAAAAAAAACTGAATGCCTCGAATTCATCAATCATAATCCTAATGATTTTCAGGGGAAAGATTGGATCAGGATCGAAACCTACCGTAACAAATGAATTTGGAAATGTAGGTTATAGTTTTCTTTGCTAATTCAAGTGACTTTTTTAGTTCCAACAATTTTATAGGAGTGCAAATATTTGGTTTTTAATAATAACATGTTTTAATGATTTGTGAATTACTTGTGTAGTACCCTTACAAATATTTGAGATTTTCCGAGTGATGTTAGTGGAAACTTCTCCGAAACAATTCGGGAAATTTTCCTCGGATTATTTTTTCGATTTATTTTCTTTCCGATAATTGAATTCACCGACATTTTCGATCGCATGCGTCATTCAACATGAAAAATGATTTAACTCTCCTTTGATTCCATATGCATGAAGAATGTAAATGAGAAAAAAATCACCATCATTCAAATGATCATAGAAAGGAACAAAATAAACAAGCTTTAATTCGAATGGTAGTTCAATATTTTTTTTTTTCTATTCATTTTTATTCGATTCTTTGCAGTCATTAACAAAATCCGTCATCTTGATTTCTTAAGTTGTTACTAAAAAATCATCTTTGATTTCAACAACCCCTAGATGCCAATTTTGAAAAGAAATGGACCATGAATCACACATCTTTGGACCATAAATCACACCACCATTTCAGAGGCGCCATCTTGATAATTTTCCATACGAAATGGTCACTCGAATGGAGAGCACCTGGGAATTCAGAGTCGATTTGAAATGGGACAAATTCCAGTTGCAATATTTGACCCTGATAGAGTGCACCTATATATTCTGGTCGGATTCGTGTCTTTCCTTCATGTCATAATAATAATAATACTTTCAGTCCAAGTAAATTCGTTCCAAAATCAAGTGATTAAAAAACTTTTCGACTACCACTTTAATTCAAATGCACCAAAAAGGAAAAAATAAGTTTTTCAAATGTGTGACGTGGGTTAATCTGTGAGTAACAGATTGAAAAGCTTGTCGCGCAGGAATACCAATTTTTCATTATCTATCTGGAAACATTGCGCGGCGAGCTTTTTAATCTGATATTTTTCCTTTCTAGTGCATTAGAATAAAAGCTTGTCGTTGAAAAATGTTTTCAATTATATTTATTCAATTCTTTTAAGTCATTAAATCCGTCATCTTGAATTATCGAATTTTATCGAAAAATTATATTTTCCGACCTTAACAATTTCTAGATACGATTTATAGATAAAATCATCCAATAAATCACAGAACTTCTCCGCCATCTTGAATTTATAAATTTTGATCAAAAATTCCCACACACCAATTTTGAATAGAATCAGAACATGATAAAAAACTCGTCCGTCATCTTGAATTTATGAATTTTGACAAAAAAATCCTAATCACCGACCACAAAATCCCTCACACCAATTTTGAATAGAATCGGACCTCAACAACAAAACTCGTTCGCAAAAAATTTATAATTTTTGACCCCAAAAACCCCCACACCAATTTTGAATAGAATCGGACCATAATCACAAAACTCGTCCGTCACCTCCAATACCAAGGAACCCCACATACCAATTATCCAAAGAATCGGACCATAATCACAAAACTCGTACGTCATCTTGGATCCGTCATATTGAATTTATGAACTTCGTCAAAAAAATCATGATCTCCGATCCCAAAAACTCCCACATTCCAATTTTTATTAGAATCAGACCATTATCACATAATTTGCCCAACATTTTAGAGCCGCCATTCTGTTTTTCCGCTAACAAAAATTTAATGATGCATTGTCACCGGAATTATGAGAAACTGCCAAATTTCAAGTAAATCAAACGACTAGAAGTGAGTCAAAATTCACTAACAAGTTTTGAACAGGAAAGATAGACAGGTATATAAACGAAGCAAGTTAAATAAAAGCTTTTCAAAAGCTGAACTTTTAAAATATCCATTTCAAATAATTGTTTGTTGCTCAATATTTATTTGTAGGAAAATCTTTAGGAATACAGTGAACAGAGCTGTCAACAAATTAGTCTTTCAAATATAATCATCCGTGAAATAAAGGTATCCTCAAATAATCAAAAATCACAATATATGGACAATAGGGTTCAAACTTGCTGCTGAAACTTCGTCAACGGCGCTGCTGCCAAATTTCGGGTTGGTATTCGTCGCAAAAATGCATGGCATTATATACCATATGCTTCTCCACCGGAAGCGCCGCCTACACGCTCAGTGATGGAACTAAAACAGTATAAGAACCTTCATTTCACCGCTTTTTCGAACCCGGCTATTATTTCGTCCCGTGTGCGTCCCAAACCCCCTAGACAGTTTTACATAGCAAAACTTTGTCAAGCCCGGAGCCGGGTCTGAGTTCGTAGGATTTGGTCTGGGTTCGTGGGCAGTATGTACCGAAACGGGCCTGTATAAACGCAAATAATAATAATAATATATATATATATATATATATATATATATATATATATATATATATATATATATATATATCTAATATATAAAATTCTCGTGAAACGGTGTTTGTAATTAAACTCCTTCGAAATGGCTCGACCGATTCTCATGAAATTTTGTGTGCATATTGGTTAAGTCTGCGAATCGGACAACATCTATTTTTTATCTCCCTAAATGTTAAGGGTGGTCCACCCCTCAATTTTTATTTTATTTTCCAGATAAAATTTGTTGTTTTTATTTTTTTATGATACAGCATTGAAAAATACATACCACCCTCAATTTTCACCCTTCTACGATCAATTCCTATTTTTCCATCGCGATTTTTATTTTATTTTATTCCATCCACAGATCCGCAATATAATAATTGTAGTACGATAAATTGAGAACGGGAAAACGTGATAAAAAAAATCGAGATAACAGGAAAACGGGATAACGGGAATAATGGGATAACGAAAAAACGGGAAAGCGGGATAACAGGATGACAGGGATAACAGGAATAACGGGAAAACGGAATAACGGGATAAATATAACAGGGATAACAGGAATAACGGGAAAACGGGAATAACGGATAACGAAAAAACGGGATGACAGGAAAAGGGGATAACGGGAAACGAGATACTGAAAAAATGGGATAACGGGATGACAGGAAAAGGGGATAAGGGGAAAACGGGATACTGAAAAAAGGGATGACAGGATAAGGGGATAAGGGGATAACGGGATATGAAAAAATGGGATAACAGGAAAACGGATAAGGGAATAACGGGATAACGAAGAAACGGGATACGGATAAGGGATAAGGGGATAACGGGATAAAGAAAAAACGGGATAACAGGAAAATGGGATAACGGGATAACAAAAAAACGGGATGATGGGATGACAGGATAAGGGGATAACGGGAAAACGGGATAAAGAGAAAATGGGATAACAGGAAAACGGGATAATGGGACAACAGGAAGCGGAAGGAGTCAAAAGCATAGTCTAGATGGAACAACATAGAGAAAAACATAGAAAAAAAACGGGATAATGGGACAACAGGAAGCGGAAGGAGTCAAAAGCATAATTTAGGGAATATAGGAAATTTACGGACAACGTCTGTCGGTCAGCTAGTATATATATATATATATATATATATATATATATATATATATATATATATAAATATAAATGTTTACTCTATGTGGTGTGACAAGTGAAACTGACTGAAGTTTACTTTTTCATTGCTGCTCACCCCAATATCTAGCTAGTCAGCAAATACTACCCACCCACTATATATATATATATATATATATATATATATATATATATATATATATATATATATATATATATATATATATATATGTGTGGCCACTTTTTTAATGGGATTGTATTGGTAACTTTTAAAACCATAGTGTTGAAGGTCGGTCAAATGGAGAAAAGTTGCATTCATAAGCACTTGTCAAGCAGTTCAAACCAATCGAGATTATCAGGGCCGGTTATTGAGATATCGTAAGAAAAGTAAATTTGTCATCTAGATTTTCTTTTTCCCACTTTATTTCGAATATTATCAGAAAATAACATGGGAGTTTTTATTCGATAGTAAATTATCCTCAATTTGACATAATCAGATTTCGTATCCAACGTTTCGTACGCTCTTGGGCCACTCAACCTCATTTTTCAATACGGACCGCATATTTTTGACACTTTTCGAAATAACTTTTAACGTTGAATTTAACGATATATCATACAATGTCATTCAAAGTTGATTTTCAGGTGATTTTGACCTTATCCAAATTTCTTTGGTCGGATCTGTATTACATTTGAGTACCTTTAGTTTAATTAACAACATGCAATACATTTCGATAAGAAAATCAACTCACTCATCTTCAACTATATGGAACGTAACAGAATCAAAGCAAGAAACAAGTAATAATTATTTACAAATTTCAAGAGGTGAAAAACCTAATTCATAAAAATTAAACGAAACTATCATTTAATGAAAGAAAAATCAAATGATTATTCGAAAGTAAATGATGTACATCAATGAAGTAAGTGTTCGAAATGTCCACCATTTTGTAAAATGCACTTTGCGGTTCTGGAACCTATACTTTTATACATTTGCTTATTTCGTCTCCTTGAATACCTTCCAATACATTCTCAATCTTCTCGTGAGGAATCATTATTGTTGATTTGTCATTTGTTCCGTTGAAACAAATTACAGAATCGAACTTTTTTTTTGAGATCTTACGATATAATTTTGCAAGGCTTGGTATTCAAATTCAAAATCATTGTATTCGCGTCTCTTGACTATTTTATCAACAGCAGTTTTTGATAAATTGCATTCACTGGCCACAGTTCTCGATTTTTTTTCTGGGTTCAGTTGAATTTGGGTCAGAACATTGATATCGTTCATAGACTTGTTTTTTCTTACATACACACAACTCTAGGTTTATTGAATGTATTATTTTCAAGTAGTAGTAGTAGTAGTAGTAAAAAAGAACAGTAGGAGATTTAAGCCGGTTCTGGGTCTCCCCCCACCACTATGACGTCACGTGTGACCTTGAATAGTTGCAGGTGTGCAGTGTGTGTGTGTTTGACCTTGAGATTTGACTTTGAGATTTGTCATTGAGTTTTGATATTGGGTTTGGTCGCTTTAGATTCGATGGTCGACTTTGAGATTCGTCTTGACCTTTGACTAATGTTGTGGTGTAGGCATACATATTCCGGGAGTCATGACCTTCATGAATCCTTTTTACTTCCAAGCGAGGAGGGCGTTTGTCCTGTGGGGAGAGCAAGAATGAAAATGCGATTATTGATGAGTGCGCTGAAAAGCCAAGAGAATCCCTCAAATCCATACAGATTGCGCATCGCATCGGACTTGTTGTATGGTGGGGGGATTTCACCGAAATATTCCAGGAGAAGAAAGTATTTCGAATCAGTGTCTCCTCCAGGATCTATTGAAAACAAGTCGGTGAAATGTATCGTGTGATTGTGGTAAAGATTTCACTCGAAGTGATAATCTACGTCGACATCAACGGGAAACTTGCCAGGGAGGTCCTTCAGTGAAACGAGTTAAATTGAACAAAAGGCGATGACCTCACCACCTGCACCACTCTATACATGTAATTGTTGTAATGTGACATTTCCATATTGTCAAGTCAACTCTCAATAGAACACTCGCACACAGGACGAATTCATGTGTTCACTTGGGTGGTGGTGTACACCCCAATTAAAAATGCATTCAAATGTCGCATTTCCAGCTACAGATCTATGAGAATATGTATACAGAGTTGCACCTTTCAATATACGCTAAACTCGAGCTATTGAAAAAAATTAAACTACATAACCCATCAAGGTCAACATGGAAGTGTTTGAAGTTATGCATTCAAACACAGGAATGGGAGATCAAATCGTTCATCTCCCAATCGTATAGAGATCGATCAACTGATTTGAATGGATTATCTGATCATTTCGTGACATTATAATTGCCCAAAGTACGGAGTTTGGAGGAGCGTGATTCAGGTTTAGAAGTTATAATTGTTGTAAATGATGAAAGGTTTAATAAAAGTAATTTTTTTAGGATGGAGTTGAGAAAATTATGTTCCTTGAGGTGAAATATAAACAAATACAGTCCACTTGGCGGATCATCATACATGAAACTTCCTGAATCTATTGAGAGAAGAAAAGGTGTTGTCAACATAAAAAAAGAAGACCAATGCTGCTTTGCATGGGCCGTGACATCTGCATTATTCCCCACTAATAATAAAGTGTCGGAGGTGTCATCCCATCCATACTTATGAGACTGTCTTGAATGTAACAGGTATGGATTTTCCAGTAAAATTACGTGATATAAAAAGTTT
>JAFIRS010007508.1:0-24518 GCA_018342105.1 Gonioctena quinquepunctata | reverse complement strand
GCGACTGAAAGATAAACTTTAGTCACTATCTTCCATCGGCAAGATAACCTCTTGTGGGGTATTCATGTATAACTCGTTTTGTAGATCTGAAAACAAAAGGGTCATGAAATTAATGATTCATTGAAATGGTTGTTGGAATCTGAAGCATAACAACCTGTACAAAACAGATGAAAAAGCAGAACTCACACATAGTTCTGGTTGACCTATATTAAAAAAATATTATCATCAATATAAAGCGAACTATCAAAACCCCCGGAACTCGAGTGTAGAAACAGATAGATATTATTTGGATATGATTTGGTTTGGTGACCTTGGTATTGAATAATATAATTAGAGATATCTAAACGAGAGCAAACGGTCAAACATATAACCCGACTCTCCAAGAGACTGAGTTAGTTTTGGTTAGGTAATGTTAATATTGAAGAATACTACTAGAGATACCTGAACGGAAGAAAACTATTAAAACTTAGAGGTCATATTTTTTTTTGATGGCTAGGTGGTCACGAAGATGATCACGGACAGTACGAATGTTCATGGATGCTCACGGGTGGACACGCATAATCACGCAGGCCGACTGGACAAGGATGTCACGGGGATGATCGCGAACGGTCACGAGGATGATCATGGACGGTCACGGATATTCATGGATGGTCAAAAGTGGTCACGGGTAGTCACAGACGCGGACCGACTGGACAAAGATGCTCACGAGGATGATCGCGAAGGGTAACGGATGTTCATGAATGGTCACGAGTGGTCACAGTAGTCAGGGATGGTCATGCGGGCCGGCTGGACAAGGACGGTCACGGTTGTGGCTGTCTTGGTGAGCAGGTATCCTAGGTAGAAGAGATAACTTCTGGAAAACACTTTGATAGAAAATGTAATGGTGATATCAAAGCAGTCGAAAGGTATATATATATATATATATATATATATATATATATATATATATTTTATATATATATCTATAGGAGAACTCACTCCGAATATACCTGGACATCATGGCCGCGGCACCAAAAGTACCCAAATGAACCTTCATAAGAAAAAGCATGGGATTTTGCTCCAGAACTCTCATAGTTACACTACTCGCCTGACTGAAATTCGCTTTAATCGAATACTGAACCAGTAATAATTTTTTTACAAAAAAACATTGCAGTTGATATTATTTCTGAATTTCACTACATAAATGTATATGAAACTGGTGAAATTCATATAAAAAGCTAGTTAAATAATCAGAAATGGACCCTAATGTCAACCATTTTACTGTGGAGAAAATACATGATTTCATATTGAAAAATCACAACGAACCCCAGAATACATTATGCGTAAACCAAAATAATAATAACCTTACGATACTACATAATAACATACGAAGCTTAAGCGAAAACAGTATAAAGTATTCCTTACCAACTTAAAAACTGACATCGATTGTCTTATTTTCACAGAGACTAGACAAATAAATCATACATGCTTACCAGGTTATGACCTCATCTACAATAGTGGAAATGTTAATCATGGTGATGGAAGAGTTATGTATATTATGTCCTCCTACACATATACCTACAGAATCTTACGACTAAGTGCCAGAAATGCGATTGGGATAAGAGTGCAACTCACACACAAAATATTTATCAGGGTTATTATATATATATATATATATATATATATATTTATATTTATATATATATATATATTATATATTATATATATATTTATATATATATATATATATATATATGTATATATATATATATATATAAATTGTTATGAAATTAATGAATTATTTTTATTATTTTATTATTATTTTTATAAGTTATTTTTGCAACTCGTTGAGCACCAAATTTGTTATATAATGTATTTGTAAAAACAATTGTTGATTTTTGCCCACGTTGGGGTAAATATTGTTATGTTCTAATAATTGTTAAAACAAATTGTTGATTATTTTTGTCCTGCTTTGGGCACGAATTGATATGATAAAATATGATAATTATTTTCACCCTGTATAATATATTGCAATGTGATAATAATTGCTAGCTAACGTCACTGTTTTCTCGTCACGTTGCTGCCAATTGTTATCACTTTTCTTACCACGACTAAACTCAGTTGGTACGCCCTTCGTCTTAGATAGCCGGTCCAGGCAATAGAGCCACTGCCCTGGTCTTGATGTCAATATCAAATCAGTGTTTATAAGCAAGATTGCAGATCATTGTGGAAAATAAACGAGAAAGTATCGAAAAACAATTATTTCGTTTATTCAGGAAATTTTATATTAACCTGGCCTACGATAGATAACTTATACTATGATTATTTTACAAATTTTCACAGACATTCATGAGAAACGGTGATGGATAGAGTTTACACAACCTCACTTTTTCTTTGAGGTTGGAAGAATTTTTTAATAGTTCAATATCAAAATGAAATAGAGTTCTTCTGATATGATACGAGTTATGTTGTGAGGTTATTCAGTTTGTGATGTGCACTAGAAAAGTTTATACCTGAAGCTGGAACTGTCGCTGTTACAATACACACCAAGAATCTGAATCGTTTCCCAATCTACTGCTCTCAGGACTCTCCAATACAAAAAGGAACCATACAAATCCCAGAAATCAGCTTGGAAACAGTTTTATGTGGAATACATAAAAGGTAATCTTGTTTTCTGCTATTTTTTTTAATTGAAATTCTCTTGAGGTTGAATTGGTTGGGTTCTAATAGACGAACTACTTTATATTGGTGAAATTCTTGAATTTGTCTTTTTCCTAAAGTTTGAACGTGGCGTTCTTTTCAAAATTATTTTCGATCTCCTTCTGGCCATGTTTTTTCATCCCTTGGATACCATTTCTCTTTTGTCCATTTTATTTGAATTTTCAAACTCGCGCACTTTCCTGTCACATTATCACTCATTTAGGGTTATTTGTCAAAACTTATGAACTATTATATTTTTCTTTTCTTACAATCTATATACAATATAATTGTCTCTGACATTTCACCATTCTTATTTTCTCACAATTTCAAATCTTACATCTCACTATACTGTTTTCTGATTGGCTATTGTCATCAAGAAGTTTGTTGTTCTCCCATTGGCTATTTTTAGTTAGATACAATTTTTCAAGTTATAATTTTGTTGATCACATTTAATTCAGAATGATTTTGCAAATCTAGACTTTTTTTGTTGTCTTTTGAACAAATATAGGTTGTAATCATTTAGACAATGTATGAAAATGATTGCATTATAGTATTTGTATATTTTTATCTATCAATATTATACAGAGGCTTCATAAAGGAAATAGAATCTCAAAATATGTAAAAACAATATCTCATGAACTACTAACTATAAAGTAATTATTATTTTTGGGTTTTTTTGGAATTATTTCTTTTTTCCTTTTAAAATAAATTACTGGTACTTCATAACATAATATATATATATATATATATATATATATATATATATATATTAAGAGGGATTTCTTGGGTTTTTTAAAATTTTTTTTTTTTTTTTTTATAGTTTTTCCTGATTTACTAGGCTTTATCAGATGTCTACAAAAAAAAATTTTTTCCTTATGGGACATTGGCTATTTTGTGCATTATATTCTTACCTACAACACATATTCCGTTTTAAATGGTTTATTGTTTAGCTCATTGTGTTGTTCGGATGTGTTTTCTTTCTTTCTTAGCATTCTAGTGAGCAATAACAATAACCCAAGAAATCCCTCTTAAGTATAAAATAAATGGTTCAAGAAATATACTACTGATATATATATATATATATATATATATATATCTATATATATGTATATATATATATGTATATATATATATATATATATATATATATATATATATATATATATATATATATATATATATATATATATATATATATATATATATATATATATGAACAGTGGGGAATAACGGGGATCTTCAGTCAGCACAAGTGTTGAACTATGAAAAACTCTTTAATACGATGGACCGAGTTTTCGTTTCAATTTTGAAACTTCTTCAGGGTCAGTAATCTGAGTGGATGATAAATGAACATTAACTTTAAAGAAAAAACGTAAAATATGTAAAAATTTGTCGGAATGGTGTTATATCTTTGACGCTTCGAGTGAAAGCTCGGTCCATCGTATTAAAGAGTTTTTCATAGTTCAACACTTGTGCTGACTGAAGATCCCCGTTATTCCCCACTGTTCATACCAATTTTCAGTCGTTATTTCTAAATTTATATATATATATATATATATATATTAATACTGGCAGGGTTACGGCAAAAACTCCATTTTGATGACGTCTAATGTGTGCCAGAATAGCCAACTTTATAGAACTTATTTTGAAATTTAGAAGAGTAGAATGGATCTATATCTTGGCTGAATGCGCCGAGAAGAGATGAAATAAATGAAAAATACATCAATCAATTTTTGTAGAATGTATTGTTAAGGCTTCAAAGAACAATATGTAAGAAGACCAGAAAGATCCTTCAACGTGGTATCAGTAATTATCTTTAGGAAATGAGTGAAGGGTGATGGAATTAAATTTGCATTTATTCGTATTGTTTATGTCCAAACCGAAATAAACAAGGCGTTTGAAACATTTACACTCAAAAGAACAAGGATAAATACAATACAAACAACTAAATAATTCGTATATGTTGGCAACAGTGGCACATTTACCTCACCTAACGTCTGGTCACCCGAATTCTCATGCCGTAACCCTGTCAGTATTATATATATAATAACCCTGATATTTATAATAACTTACAACAGATACTAAAGATATTTACACGACTAAAGACTAAAGATGATTTACACGACTACACAGCACTAATAATGTATTATATATGTTCATAGGCGATTTCAATATTCATCTGCTCGATGAGGAAAATACAGTAGTTAATCACTAGTTGAGCGTACTCAATGAGTTTGGCTATAAATCTACAATAACAAGAGTCCAAAGGGACACTATAAGTTGCTTAGATCACATTTTTATTGAATCTAAAATATCTTCAATACAAGATTATATAAATAATCGATCATTACGGTACAGATTTACAAATGGTATCCAATAAAATTCCACCAAATAGAAATAACTGTACATAAAAGAAACATTTAAATATACCTGAACTTCGTAATAATTTCGAACAAAAAACGTGGAGTACAGTCTACTCAGCTGAATCTGCTGATTCTGCGACTAAAATATTTCTAGACATAATTTTATTAAATACTAACTGGTACCCGTTTCTTGGTCCGCGTTGAATTTGTATTATTTCCTGTTTTTCTTTGTATTGTTCCATCTAGCTTATGCCTATGGCTTAGCCTGCTTCCCGTTACCCGGTATCCAGTTATCCCATTATCCCGTTTCCCATTATCTTGTTATCCAGTTTTCCGTTATCCCGTTTCCCGTTATCACGTTATCCCATTATCCTGTTATCCTGTTATCATGTTATCCAGTTATCCAGTTATCCAGTTATCCAGTTATCCTGTTATCCTGTTATCCTGTTATCCTGTTTTCCTGTTTTCCTGTTTTCCTGTTTTCCGTTTTCCTGTTTTCCCGTTATCCGTTATCCGTTATCCTGTTATCCTGTTATCCTGTTATCCCGTTACCGTTATCCCGTTATCCGTTATCCCGTTATCCCGTTATTCCGTTATCCTGTTATCCCGTTATCCTGTTATCCTGTTATCCTGTTATCCTGTTTTCCTGTTTTCCTGTTTTCCTGTTTTCCTGTTTCCTGTTTCCTATTTTCCTGTTTTCCTATTTTCCTGTTATCCTGTTATTCTGTTATCCTGTTATCCTGTTATCATGTTATCCTGTTATCCTGATTATCCTGTTTTCCTGTTTTCCTGTTTTCCTGTTATCTTTTTTTCTTGTTTCCTATTTTCCTGTTTTCCTATTTTCCTGTTATCCTGTTATTCTGTTATCCTGTTATCCTGTTATCCTGTTATCCTGTTATCCTGTTATCCTGTTATCCTGTTATCCTGTTATCCTGTTATCCTGTTATCCTGTTATCCTGTTATCCTGTTATCCTGTTATCCTGTTATCCTGTTATCCTGTTATCCTGTTATCCTGTTATCCTGTTATCCTGTTATCCTGTTATCCTGTTATCCTGTTATCCTGTTATCCTGTTATCCTGTTATCCTGTTACCCTGTTATCCTGTTATCCTGTTATCCTGTTATCCTGTTATCCTGTTATCCTGTTATCCTGTTATCCTGTTATCCTGTTATCCTGTTATCCTGTTATCCTGTTATCCTGTTATCCTGTTATCCTGTTATCCTGTTATCCTGTTATCCTGTTATCCTGTTATCCTGTTATCCTGTTATCTTGTTATACGACGATATACTATAGAGTATACTACTCTCTGGTAAAAAGCTATTTCGGAAACTGAGCGAGATCGAGGTATAGTTACTTTTGAGAAAATGATCCCCATCGAATTTTGAGCAACTTTGGTTCTGTATGTGGTCTGTCTGTCTATATGTACTCTGTACTCTCTGTACCAATCATACATTGAAATATCTCCGGAACCCTTGGACGTATCGTCTTGAAACTTTGCCATCATGTTCCACAAAAAAAAAATATCCTGTCATTGAAATATGGAGGAAATTGGAAAATTCCAAGATGGTTTTCCGGGATTTTTCTGAAAATTCCAACCTCCGTACCAAAGGTAAAGTGAAATATCTCCGGAACCCTTCGACGTATCGTCTTGAAACTTTGGCATCATGTCCCACAGAAAAGACTATCCTGTCATTAAATATGAAGGAAATCGGAAAATTCCAAGATGGTTTTTCCGGGATTTTACAAACTTAATGTAGTTGTCCTCTATGAATCATCCACTTTATCCGATTAGATTACTTTATTTGCTTGATTTCCTGTCTGTAATCACTAGAAACCATTTTTTGTTTCTCTGATATTTTGTTCATTTAAAAATGTATGTTTATTAAATCTATTCGTATTTTTCCACTTTTATTCTAATTTTACATTTATTTTACCAATTTCATTTGATTGTATTGTACTGTAACTTTCAGTCATATGTATTTCATTTTACTTGTAAATTTTTTCTATAGGTACACACTTTTTTATTTTTTCATCACTGTATTTTCCTTTAGTGTTTTTTTCCATAACTAATTGCATTCATGTTGGAAAGGGAAACATTCTCAATTGAATATTTAATAGGAATATTTTTCTGTGGATTGAAAAATCCACGATAAAAATGACTATCTGAATGAAAATGCAAATTTTCAATTTCAGATTTTTTTTTTGAGTTAGGGTCCTTTCAGAATATCTATCAGATCTAGTTCAATGTCCAGTGTGGCTTTGGCCGGGAAAGTAGTTGTTTTCTGTTAGATATTCACAAAAAATAACTTAATTTTTATCGTGGGTTTATCAATTCACAGAAAAATCTTTCTATTCAATATTCAATTGAGAATGTTTCCCTTTTCAACATGAATACCCCACTTGAACGATGGAAGATAGTGACTAAAGTTTATCTTTCAGTCGCAGATGATTCCACATCTGATTTTATGAACATCCCATTTTCAAACAAATTAATTGCATTCATTTCTATCGTGAGTAGCATAAATTTGATTGTATTATTAGATATCGGTATTTCAATAATAATAATTTATTCATGATCGTACATTTAGAACTGGGTTATAGATGAACAATTATGGAAGGAAAAACTACATAAGAGCAAGTCTGAGCGTGGTTTAATAATATATAATATAACTGAATAAAAATACACATTAAGGGAGTTTTTTGTCAATTGCGTTATTTATCATGTGTATGAATCTGGTAATTGCATCAGATGTTGAATAGTTTTCTCTAAAACCACATTTTTTGACTGACAAATTTTATATTTTCTGTAATATTTTTTCGAAAACTTTACCAATACACTAAAATTTGTAACGTCAAATTTTTTATTTTTAAAAAGAAGCTTTCTCCAGGCAATTTTCTTATTACATAAGCAACTTGATTTAATGAAAATATGAACAGGATATTCATAAAATCGGATGTGGAATCCTCTGCGACTAAAAGATAAACTTCAATCACTATCTTCCATCGTCAAGATAACCTCTTGTGGGGTATTCACGTTGAAAAGGAAAACATTCTCAATTGAATATTGAATAGAAATATTTTTCTGTGAATTGAAAAATCCACGATAAAAATGAAGTTATTTTTTGTGAATGTCTAACAGAAAACAACTACTTCCCCGGCAAAAGCCACGCTGGACATTGAACTACATCTGATAGATATTCTGAAAAGACCCTAACTCAAAAGAAAAAATCTGAAATTGAAAATTTGCATTTTAATTCAAATAGTTATTTGATTTTCTATTCCAGTCTTAATTAAGCACTCATAATGATGAATTAGTTCTTGTTTTCTGTTAGACATCCACAAAAAATAACTTCATTTTTATCGTGGATTTTTCAATTCACAGAAAAATCTTTCTATTCAATATTTAATTGAGAATGTTTCCCTTTTCAACATAAGAAACTTGTTTCTTATATAAACTAATAAAGGACACATTCTCTTTTGATCTCTTTGAGAATTTCAAATCTAATGTAATCTATTCCGAGTAATCAACTAGGAAAAAAAAACGGTTTCCACTCAAGAGGATAACAAGAATTATTTCGGATTTTTTTTAGCATTCTACTTTTCCATTTTATGTAATAAATGAGATTTAGAAATCAATTCTCGATCACATTCAGTTCTTCGTTGAAGGTTTTCATTTTTAACCGACGAAACCAAAAAGGAGGAGGTTCTCTAGTCGACGCGTATATTTTTTTTATGTATGACCACGCATAACTTTTTACAGAGTAGTCCGATTTTGATGATTAATTTTTTCATCGGATAGGGTTTACTTCGAAGTTGGTCGCATTTTTATTTATGTATGATCACTCATAACTTTTTACTGAGACGTCCGATCTCGATAATTTTTCAGTGGATAGGGTGTACTTTGGAGTTGGTCCCATTTGAATTCAAAAGATGAAATCCACCCCTAAGGGTAGCAAAATGAAGGATATTGATCACTCACCCTCTGAATTCTGGTCCGTTAACCGATTCTATCAGGCATAACTTTGTACTGGGTTCTTCGATTGGATGATTCTTTTTTTATTAGATAGGGTATACCTCATAGTTGATCATATTTGGATTTCGAATGGAATTATCCACCCTCACGGGTAGAAAAATAGGAAATAATTGATTTTTCACTTGTGAACATTGGCACACATATGTAGTTGACAATGACAGATCGCTTATGTCATTATTTTTGTTCTCCTACATCCGTCACAATAATTATATTCTATGAGAGGATGGAATGATATACAAAGTAATGAAATAAACTAACCAGAACAACAAAAAATAATTTATATTACAACAAAAAAAAAAAATAATATTTATTTACCACATAATAGGTCATAGGACATTGAAAAACAAACATGGCAAATAAGAGGTAATCCACAAAGGGATGAATCCCTGTATGTGGCTGTAGCTTTGTTTAAATAGTAAGTGGTAGATAATAAGAATAAGAATAAGAATAATAATAATAATAATACAAAACCGTGGTAACAATCGAAATTATGTGAATGGCAATAATAATGCTAACATATCATTCATGGACAGAGTTGCAATGTTTAAATTTTTTGTTTACTTTTCAGTATAATTGTAAATGTTTTTTCTGTCAATGAGTTGGTGTATTTTTCTTGTGGAGGTACTTCGAATCCATAATTTAAGTTTTTTTTTAATAAGCTTATTGAATGGATTCGATGTAACTCAATTGGGATTTCGGCATACATAATCGGACTGAGGTAAGTATAGCATCGTTGAGCTATTAGTTTATCACTTACCAATGTACGATTTTCTTTTTTTTTCTTTCAAGTATTTTGGAAGTAATCAAAAAACAAGTAGGTAGTAATTAGTAGATTTCAGCCACAAAAAATTGAAAAATAAAAACATTTTAACAAAAAATTAAACCGTCGAAATACGGAACTGAAAAGTAAAAAATAAAATAAACCTTCTTAGTCTCAATAACTAAGCTCCTGAACTAACGTAAGTAACTAATTTTGAGTCGGCGCCAAACGAATAATCAACGAAGATCATGAAATTACTCCAAAAAAATTATCAGAAAGTCACTGCGCAACTCGATGCCATCATTTTACGCCTTATCTAATTCATTTGCTTGTTTGTTTGGCGCAGACTCAAAATCAGTTACTTACGTTAGTTTAGGAGCTTAGTTATTGAGGTTTACTTCTCAGTTCCGTATTTCGTCGGTTTACTTTTTTGTTAAAAAGTTTTTTTTTTAAGAATAATCATCCACCCCTAAGGGTAGAAAAATGGTTTCATTTTTTGTTATGAAGTTTTTATTCCAAAATTATCTGCTTGGAAATTAGAATATTTTGTAACTGAATAAATTTACTGTGATTTCCACATCTAGGGGAGTTTTTAGATTTTTGAATTTCATTCTTACACAAAATAGAAGAATAGAATGCCATACATTTTTTTAGAATTTGTGAAATGCACAAATTACAGATGCAATATCTAATTTTCGAAAGGAAACTCTAGACCAGTCCATGGCACAAAAGTCAAGCTTCTCGAGCGTCCGGAGTTACGCCACAAAACAGCAAAGGGGAGAGAGTTCTGATTTAATTTTGAAGAAGCCATCATCCTCCTACAGCTGTTTCATGGTTCCCCAATAATCAGAACGGCTATGAAGAGTTTTCGAGAAAATCGCGCACGAACATACTGGTCAAGTATACATGTGTTTCTTAATAACATGCTAATATTTAAGGAGGTTACTTGGGTCCATTTGAAAAAAACTTCACACGAACATATGTCCTGAAAGTCCTAACTTTTGAACTAGAGGGTGCTAAAGTTTTAAGAAAAAAAAAATTGGTATGTCCCTAGTTATTTTTGTGAAACATAGTACGCATCTTCTATGCATCAAACGGCATTTTCTGCTGTACAACATTATTTTTTATTCTTACGGCGTTCGTGCGGGATTTGCACCGAATCATTTTAAAGATAAAATGATACGCCACTGCTTTTTCTGAAGTAAAAATTATTTTTGAAATCCTCATTCCTTTCTGAGCAAATCTGGTCTCCTGTTTTTTTTTTTCGTTCGATGTACGCGATGTTTTCGCATAAAAAATTAATTCATTCATTTGCACGTTGTTATGAAATTCGGTATTGAAAACATATCTAGTAGGTAAGAAGCAGATTTTGTTTTGTAAACATAAACAAGTTTGACAGTTGTCTGCCTAGACCAGTTTTCATGTATTTAAGTAATCAAAATTAACAATATTATTGAAAAAAATGGTCTATTTTACGAATTCTTTATTTGCAGATATGCATTACATGCGAGCATGTCGTTCACGGGGAACGGTTCGTCGGTGAACGCTGTGTGTAAAAAGTGCAAAAGTAAAGTTGTGAATGCCACAAAATGCATAAATTGTGATAGCACATTCCATTTGAGCGGTGCGAAATTGCGTGCTGGTGTTGAAATTATTGATGACAATTTGTTAGTTTGTTGTGAGAAAGTTGACTTCAATCTGCCCAATGGAAACGAATCCCAATTCTTCGATGATGTTGAACAATTATCGGGAGAGAGTAAAAAAATTGATGTAAGCATTTTCAAGTACATTATTCATCAGAAAGATGCGATCATCAATGAGCTCCACGATAAAATAAGAATCCTAAACAATCAGGTAGATTTGATGAATAAATTTCAATCGATCTCAAATCCTATCTCAAATTCTGAATGTATGTGCGTTGACCAGAAAAACGCTACGATAAGGAGTCCCCTAATTAAAAAGCCGAAGGAAAACAAGGCCTAGTAAAACGCTATGACATAAAAAACCACAGGTATACAATGCTATATATCAAAAAGGCAATGACTCAGGGACTATCCCAAAGAACGTGTGTACGAATTCTCCAATTAGTACAGGAAAAGTGGTATCAAAATCTGCAGTTTCGACCGCTATTATGGAAAATGAACATATTACTAAGTTGAATGAATATATCCATCTGACTTCTGAACAAGGAGAAGGAAGTTCATCCCAAAACGAATGGCGGGAGGTTGTGAGAAGGAAGCCGGCTAATAAACCAAAGAAGAATCTGTTAGTGGAAAGTAATAATAATGGATCTATATCAGTGAAAGGTGTTCCAAAGAAAGTACTACTACATGTTTATCGAGTGGACGTAGGAACTACCTTTGAAGATATGGTGAAGCTACTCAATGGGCACTTTCCTGAAGTTGAATGTGAAGCTCTCAGTTCCAGAAATCCTGATATTTATTCGTCGTTTAAGGTTACCATAAACGATAATCATTTCAAAAGCGCTATGAATCCTGAAATCTGGCCTCAAGGTTATATTTAATCCGAACATGTTTTCCTGAATGTGAATTCATTGAACACGGATAAAATTAATTCGACTATCAGTGAAATAAATTATGCTGAGAATTTGAAATTCATTTGATTAGTTGAAACAGGTCTAAAGACAAACTCACTTAATTTTTGCCATATTGAAGGCTACCATTTAATTAGTTCTTTCTGTCGAATGAACAAACAACGTGGAGGTGTTGGTATTTGGACAAAATTAAATTTCCAATCGAAAAATATTGATGTATCGCAGTATTGTGTAGAACAACACTCTGACTTTTGTGCTGTAACGTTCAAAGAGGGTAATTCGCAATATATCATTTTGAATTGTTATCGATCTCCATGTGGCGATGAACGTATATTTTTTGAAAATTTGTCTTCTTTATTGGACCATCTCTATAAATCCAAAGTAAATATAATTGTTTGTGGAGATTTCAACTTTGACATGTATAAAAACTGCAATTTCTTTACATTAGCAACATTACTAGCAGGGTTTAATTTGAGTAATTGACCAAATTTTTATAAATTTCGAAAATGAAGGAACATGTGGGGTATTTGATAATAATATATCAGATCATAGATCAATTTTTTTGGAACTTGATCTGTATCGGAAACAATCACAACCAAAACAAACAAAATGTTTGAAAAGAAACTTCCGGATGAATAACATCATTCAATTTGAAAAGAATCTTGAGAATGAAAACTGGTCCAAAATTGATTCTGCTCGTAACTTCGATGAGGCTTTTGAAACTTTTTATAATACGTTCATGTATCATTTTGACGGGGCTTTCCCTACAGAAACTTTCATATATCGCGATACTGGTAAAAAATGGGTTGATAGCGAGGTCATTCGTTCTAGTGGAGCTCTGAAAGATCTGTACATATTACAAAAAATGTATCCAAACTTGGGCACTGCTTACAATGAATCGAAGCGGAAACATATTTCTCTGATCAAACAAAAGCGTAAATGTCATTATAAAAATCGCATTTCAAATGCTGAAAATAATATGAAGGCCTCCTGGAAAGTAGTGGCAAACAAACATAAAGGAATAAATAATATTACGTTGAATTTGAATGGCTATTTGGAAGTTGATCCTAATAAAGTTGCTGAGGAATTTAATAACTCTTTCATAGATGCACCCAAACAAATAATGGAAAATATATGCAATGATGAGTTTACTTTACCCAAGAATAATTTCAATTGCTATAGTCTGTTTCTGATACCTTTTTCTGAGGATGAATTGTACACTATATTAAATTTTCGATTGAAAAACAAAAAATCTGCGGGATTGGATGAAGTTTCAGGATTTGTATTGTTGAGAGTATTGAGGGTGATTATTGAGCCATTGACATTTTAGTTAATATGTCTTCAAAATCTGGAGCATTTCCACAAAGCATCAAAACTGGAAAGGTTGTACCTCTCTTCAAGAAGAATGATCGTACTCTATCAGAGAATTATCGCCCGGTAACTGTACCATATAGTCTCGCAAAAGTTTTTGAATATGCATTCTTGGATAGACTTTCATCATTCTTGGAAAAACACGAAGTCATAAGCAACAGTCAGCACGGTTTCCGTCATAAAATGTCTACATCTACGGCAATGTATTCGTTCCATAAACGCATTGCCCAGTTTATTGATAAGGATGAATGCCCTGTAGCAATATTTTGCGACTTGAGCAGAGCTTTCGATTGTGTGAACCATCAGAAGCTGCTAGATATAATGTAGAGTTTAGCCATAAGAGGTATACCATTGAACTGAATTTCATCCTTTTTAGAAGACAGGAAACAAATTGTCACGATGCAGTTAAAAAACGAAAGCCAAATCAAAACCATACGTTCGAGTAGTAGGGAAGTCGGAATGGGTGTTCCCCAAGGCTCCATCTTGGGCCCAATTTTATTCATTTTGTATGTAAATCACCTAGATGCTATAATTGGTACCGCAGATTATACTGCATATGTAGATGACTTTTCATTGGTTTTGTCCTCCACAGATAGTGAACACCTAATATCGAAATGTATCGAAACACTTAATACAGTATCATCTTTTTTCGATAGCGGAAACTTATTTTTCAATATTAATAAAACACAGATGTTAAGAATTCACTCCCGTCAAAAAACTATAGATGATCTTGAAGTTAAAATCGGAGGAAACACTATGTGCAATACACATGATGTGGTTAGGTTTTTGGGGGTGACTTTGGATAAAAACCTCTCCTGGAAATCCCATTACCAACAATTATGTTCCAAACTAAATTCATTAAGATATCTATTCATCAATTTACGAACTGTACTAGAAGTGAAATATATGTTGAATGTTTACTACGCTGAAGTTGAATCAAGACTCAGATATGGCATTTGCCTGTGGGGCAATGCACCAGGTACGAAAGATATCTTTATTGGACAAAAACGAATCTTGAGATGTATCGCAGGAATTTCTGACAGAGAATCGTGTAGAACATTTTTCAAAACATTTTGTTTCTTGACACTTCCATGCCTCTTCGTTTTCGAAACCTGTGTCCATGTTTTCGAAAATAAGGGAACTTCTATACGAAATAATGATATTCATGGTTATGAAACGAAGAACAAGCACCATTTTCATGTAAATTTAGCTCAAAAAAAAAAATTCATGTGCTCCTGATCATATTGGACTCAAAATATTTAACAATCTTCCGGAAGAACTGAAGGGTATTAACATATTTTCTTCATTCAAACATGAGTTGAAGAATTTTTTATTGAAAGAATGTTTTTATAGTATAGGTGATTTTATACAAAACTAGACTCTGTGATAATTAGACTTTGTGATAATTATGTTTGACGAAAGTGTTTCTTTTTTGATATTTTTATTATTCTATTGTTGGTTTCTATATGTACTATGCATATCTTTTTTTATATATATACATTCTTGTTTTTAAGTGTAATTTTTTATGTAGATATACTAATGTAATTTATTTATTTATTTATACGGATAAACCATTTTTACATAAGTACATTGATAAATATAACTAGGTCTAAGTTTCATTAAATATATTATATAGAATTTCCTAAAAATTTTAAATAAATTTCCTTAAATTATTATATATTTTGCATTTCTAATACGGATCTCAATCCATTCTTGAATTGGGTAAGCGTAATATCAAATAGGTCAATAGAACCATGAATATAATTAAAATTCCGAGGTAGTCTTGCTAAGGGGCTATGATAGGTGTAGTTGTTAGGATAAAATTGAATTAAAAACAATTTCCGATCTCGAGTTCTAAAGTGTGTGTTGAACCTCAACTGTGTCAGAATGTAATTACAGTCGATCGTACCATTGACAATTTTGAATAAGAAACAGAAATCAAAAAAAGTTCTACGAATTTCCAGAGACTGAATGACTAATGATTGTTCAATGAATGCGTAGTCAATGTGGAAGTCCACACGGACAATACCCATTTTAAATGCGCACTGTCTCAGAAACTTTTTATGTACTGACTCAATCAGTTTAGTATCACATGAATAGCTGGGTGACCACACCACTGATGAGTATTCAAGACTTGGACGGAGTAGTGATATGTAGAGCAATTTAAATGTTTCAACTGAGAAATGATGACTATTCCTGAAAATGAATCCCAGGTTTTTCATTCCGTTATTTCTTAGCTTGTTGTAGTGACTTTTAAAAGACAATTTAGTGTCAAGGAGTATGCCTAAATCCCTTATTTCATTCACTTTGCTTAATGGTTTTGCTCCGAGGTTGTAATAAAAAACAAGTGAGGATTTTATTCGGGCAAAAGTCATCGAAAAACATTTTGTAACATTTAACATTAACTTATTCATTGATGCCCATTCACTGAATCTATCCCGGTCGGCCTGGAGGAGTAGACAATCATGAAAACAACTTGTTACATCCCAGCCTCTTATTTAGGAATAGAAAATATCCCACCTCGGCCCAACTACGGTCAAGCCGTTGGACAGTTATCAAAAGTTAAACCTTCCGTAACGCCACTGGTTTGGGATAGATCATTACTCCATATAATTAGCCCAAGACGCTAAGGACGCTTCTAATATAGAAATCCTATATTCGATTAGTCCTTTGTTGAAAAGTTGCTCGCAAAGCTACAACTTTGTTGGGTATTAGCAGCAATTATATAATAATATATTCGCACTGAAGTTAATGGGCGTGAGCGGCTACATCCACTACCTTCCTTCTAACACCCGGAGAACATAGGTTGTTTATTTAGAAGTATGTACCGTTCGCTGAACTCTATATCAATAAAAAGGCACTGGGAATCATAAGACTTATATTCATAAAAAGAAATTAAACATAATAAAACAAACACATTTACACTGTTATCCTTAGAATGCAAGTATTATGGTATACACTCAGGAAAAAGTCAAAATAACTGTTATTAATGGGGATAGAAAATAAAATAATTAGTGACCTGCACTTTCTACAAGCACTTTCCTTTCATTCCTGTATAAACAATTCCCCTTTTTATATACTGAGTAACCCTTTTACCAAAAGTAAATTGACAAAATTATTGTATAGTACATAGATAAACAGACAAATAAGAAAACAAGAAAAACATTTGATATAGGTAACAACATGCCCGATTTTACTTGTGATTTCTCGGTACCATGTATTGTGAGCTTAAAGTCAATGACCATGGATTAGTAACTCTCGACAATGTATGAGAGATATATGTATGCATAACATGTCTATTAAGAAATTCATATAATATTAGTAGGAAACCAAAACATTAATTTCAATAATAGGAATTCATTACCTAGGTCGAATTGTCCATTTGCCTTCCTTGGGTCGCACTCGAAGAGTTTCACGATTTACCGGATTTATTATCTCAGGCGCTTGTCATTGTTCGTTACCGGATCATGTTACAGGATGAATTTATTTGCTCGTCTTTAGGGACATCAGCAACAAAGCGTCATTCGATCGAGAGAAAACACAACACTGGAAAAGTAATTTCGACTGAAGTAATTTGGTTTTTACGATGCATGAAATTAACTATTGTTAGAGCGATTAGAGTTGTCCGTAATTATGCGGTGAAATATTGTCTTTACACTGACTCTAGTTAAAGGATGACATGTTAGTATTGCTTTAATCGAGATGGTTTTTACACGTGGAAAATTTTATTTTTGACATTTTTCACTGGTACTAATATGAATGCATACTATATTTCTTCTCGTATGATATACGTGATTACTCCACGGACTACCGTTCTGAACTAACTTAACTCTTTCGACTCCCGTTGCCTTTTTATAATATCTTCGATACGGAAGCTGGGGCGGGACTTAGTGTGTTTATGGGCAGATAACGAGGTGACATCGTAAAACTGATAAGGGTCTTGTTTTTCTAACCCGTTCTCGCTTATCTATGTTATAATTGGATAATATTTTACTGCATGACAGGTATTTACGGTAGCTGTCGGGTAATCTTTGAAATAATGACCAACAAGTGTGTTTATGAACTTCTCGGTGGCGATTCCCGGTGATTTATAAGTTAGCTACGTCCATTAATGATGCGGGCTGGTGTGACTGGCGTTTATCGAGATTTTTTAATGGCCCTGTTTGTGTTATCGACTTTGGACGGGTGTTAGAATTAGGGATTCGTTTTCGGTAGTAAAATAAAACTGATTGTCTTATCTAGCTGTGACGTTGATATTGGATAATACCCAGTGGCAAGTTTGATTTCTTTTGTTTAAAGGATTGGTCATAACAAATCGACCCTGCCCTGTTAAAAGGTCTCTACTTTGAATATTAGGACCTTTTTGTTTCATTATTGATTTAAAGTATTTGGTTCCATGTTTATGTTAGGAGGTCACCTTTTGTTGTTACCTATAAAAATGACAGTCTGTGCTGAGTATGGTATTCGTAATTCCAGAAGTTTATTACAACTAATAAAAATAATAATATTAAAAAAAAATAATATACACATAAAAGCAAAAGTTGGCATGTACGAAGTTTGAAGGAGAAACAATGTCTGGTCACTCTATGAGAGTTCATAAAAATAATAAAAATAATAATAAAAAGTGATAAATACACAAAAAAATACAATTGGGCATGCATAAAACTTGAATAGGAAGTACTGTCTTGTCACTATTTAAGAGTTCATAAAACAATAAAAATAATAATAAAAAATGATAAATACACAAAAAAAAAAACAATTGGGCATGCATAAAACTTGAATAGGAAGTTCTGTCTTGTCACTATTTAAGAGTTCAGGGACAAAAATAAAATAAAAAATATAATTCACAAATTTAAGAGTTCAGGTGAGCCGGAGGACCGTTATCTGTCACTCAGTCGGGAGTGCCATGGCAATGTTGAACGCCCGAGTGATTATGCTCGAGCTGGCAGCTGGTACATCACTTGGGTTGTCATCAGAATCATCCGGGGAGGTGTAGTCGGCTACAGTTCTTGGGATGTGGCTGGCGACTCGGTTGGGGTTAGTTGAGTCCGGTCTATTCTTCCGTCGGGGTGGTGCGTGTCGGTTTCGATCGTCGGTGCAAACCTGACAATTGCATACGGTCTTAGTAAGTGTGTTCTCGGTGTTTGTCATCGGGCCAGAGTTTTCGGTGTTGGACTGCAAATACCGGGTACTCTCGGTGGTGCAGTGGAAACAATCACACTGGGTAATGTTCCGGGTGTCCAGTAGTCTCATGTATTCCGCATGATGGCGATTGAAATGCAAAATAGAGAATGAAATGTGAGTGCGCACGTGCTCGGATGGCGGTTTCTGCGTCCACGTATTCACGTCGTAGAGCAGATTGTTGACGGATGCCTTCAGGATACTTCGCCTCGTGTCGAAACTGGAAATTTCCTTGACGGAGTCTAGCAGCATCTCCATGGGGTAACTGGTGTTGGTAACTTTTGAGCACGACTGATTTTATTTCAAAGAAAAATGTATTGACTGATTAACGTGGTGATTCGTGTAAGAGTTCGGAGCACAATAATGTTTAATCTAGTCCCACGCACGTATTTATATAGAATCGATATCTCTTTATTTTAATTCTCACTCGGGGTTAATTGTTTATGGGGTCAGCTTTTTCGTCCTTTCGGAGTTATCTTATCTTAGGGATGAGGCACTTATTTTTAATATTCATTGGAAAAGGGTCCCATTTTCTTAGCTTCACTATCGCGAACTGGAAAAAGATTATTTTTATTGGTGACGGGACGTGAAGATCACATTATTTATGGTAATTTTAGGTCAAGCGTCGCGTAGAAGTAATAAAATGTCCTTATTTATTTGGATTATATATTTTTCGTTTCTTGGGTCCAAGATAGGCCTTTGAATGGATGTGATTTTATCGTCGCATAAATTGTTTCTTTCGGCTGATGGGGTGGTATCTCAATGCCAGTCTGGGTAGGTTGAGATTCAATAACCGTGAGATTGCTATCCGTCGACATTTCTGCAGGAACTTGTCGGGGTAATTTATGGTTGATTACAAGTAGAGTCAACGTATCCCAGAAAGCTGCGATTACATGGTATGGCTATCATATAAGCAGTGATTCTGTGTATGGCTATCATATTTATGGCTGTTTCCATACAGAATTTTATTATCCTTATGCAAAAATATATCCCTAAGAAACTGCTGGTTACATCTCCAATGAAGGTGAATACTCCATATATTTTTTTCATAGTGCTGTTGGCTAGTTTTTCTATCTCCTCGGGGTTGAACAAGTTTAACGTAGAGAAACCCTGATTTGATACGGGCTTATTGGCCATTTTGTTTATCAGAATATTATTTACTGCTTGTCTTTCGGACGAAAAAAGTATTATTTCTTGGGCTTGTCTCATTTCCTCTGTTGTGTATATCCCACCATCACCAATAGGTTGTATTCTGGCTAGTTGCATTTGTTGTTCTTCACTTATGGATAATTCTACAGGGGGATTTCCTGCTATGGGGTAGGGGTCGTAGGCTAACCAAGTACCCTCTATATAATATTTGGCGGGAATGATTGAAGAACATTCGATCTGTTGCCCTACTTCCTGTATAGTTCGTGTTAACGGCGCCATAAAATATGTTTTGTTTAAATATGTCACAGGCAACTCTTGGTAACAGTTTTTTTCTCTCCTAATTTGGACTATAACAGGTGTGCATTTCAACAAATATAGTACTTCTCCATTTATTTTTGCAATATACCCTGGGTCTTGGGATAGTAACTGCGATATGATATTCGGGGATTGTTGTCCATCAATAATCTATTCTTGAGAATTTCTCTTTTAATATACACCTTCGGTGGATAGTGTCGTTGAGCATCGTGTTCATACTCCTCTTAAACGATTGCTCGATATATAAAAATTTCAATTTACATATGTTATTATATCGGCAGTTGGCTCTCCTGAGTAATAGCAAGTTTACTTGAGATGGGGTCGTATTTTGGTAATTCGATGATTAATATTCTGGGATGTTCTGTCAACCACATTTCAAAATCACAAATTCCTTCTTTTAATTAATTGCACGGCAAATAGTTTCGTCCTGTCTCAATAACCATGTATTGGTTTATGTCCGTCTGACTTAGTTTTCTATGACTTTAGTGGCTTTTCCTTCGTAGAGCTTGTCGGTACCTTTTACATTCATGAGGTTTTATAGGGTCCCAGGCTATTTCTCCTTGGAACGCGTCCATACAATATCCTGTATTAAATTCGCAAGAAAGTTGGTTCTCCAAACTAATTGTATTGGTATCCAGGGGTGCGATTGCGGAATAATCTTTCAAGATGATCTTTGCGGTTGCAGTAACCACAACATCTTTATATACCTTACCTTGGAAGGTATAAGTGGCACCTTGGCATTTACCATTTTCCTCTAATTCTCCGGCTATCACGATTCTCGCGGTTTGTGTGGTGTTGGGCTGTAATTTAATTATATCTCCAGAAAAACCTCTGTATTCCAAATACTGATGTATTTTTAAGCATTCTGATTTTCCTACGGTTTGCATAAATGTAATCAGGCTATCAGGTATAATAGCTGAGTGTGAGAACATACCACAATGAACCATCAGTTGAGTAATTTCTACTAAACAGGACTTAACATGAATGGTCTCAAATTTCTGTTTCTCAACCGCGTATACACGAAGATCCTGCACGCTGTATGCATTAGACAATTCGGGGCATTTTTGTACATCTCTTAATGATATTGCAGTAATATTAGCCGTTGGTTTTCTACAGTCGTAGGCTATTAATCCTGTTGTACCGGGAATTGCATAATTAAAATAATAATAATAATAATAATAATAATAAATCTTTATTTACCAAGAACACTTAAAGTAGGTCTCGTCAAATACAGTTAATACAAACTGACACGTTCATGTATAAATGAGTATGTTTGCTTTTTCATATAATATTGCATATATACTTGTTAAGATAGAGAGTAGATTAAAGCTATGGATATACACTTGGATCGAATAAGTGGTGTGAAGTATCTTGATTAACTGCCAATCATTTGTTATTTGTTATCTAATCCTAGGTTGGAAATTACAGTACCCTTAGTAGCTAATTTATTGCATGAATTCTGCAAGATTATAAAAACATTTTTCTACTAAGTATTCTTTTAATGCTTTTCTGAATTCTTGATATGATTTTAAACTCTTTATATTTTCCGGGAGTTTATTGAAAACTTCGGGACCTGCATAGTTTGGTGATTTTTTAAATTTACTGAGGTTGCATTTAGTGAGATGTAGCTTTTCAGCATTTCTAGTTTTATAATTATGCACGTTGCTATTCTTAAGGAAGTTATTTTCATTTGTGTACATATAACATGATATTTTGAATAGGTAGATGCTTGTTAGGGACAGTATTTTGTTTTTTCAGGACTGTTCTGCATGAATCTCTGTAGCCCATGTTGAAAATTATTCTTATTATTCTTTTTTGCAAGTGAGACTCTAGAAACATCCGTTGATTGGCCCCAAACGACTATGTTGTAACTCATTACCGAGAATGCTAAGGAGTAGTAAGCTGTTATTAGATTTTTCATATCTATTTCCTTCTTCAGGTTCAAGATCACTTGAAGGTTGCTTTTGCAAGTTTGGAACATATATTGTCTATTTCCAGTGTGAAGTGTAGTTTGCTGTCTATGACAGTTCCTAGAAATTTTGTGCTGCCTTTGAATTCTATACTGTTTATTGTGGGGTTATGTCGCTGTTCAGATTGGAAAAATAAACACATACCGATTTTGATTTATTTACCATGAGTGAATTTTGTTGACACCAGGATTCAAACTGTTTTGTGATTTTTCCATTTTAGATCTAATTCTCTTATGGTTGATGCCTCGATTATCACAGAAGTGTCATCAGCGTACATAAAAATCTGCCCTTCTGTAATATAATCTGGAAGGTCGTTCACAAAAATTAGGAATAGAAGTGGCCCCAATACAGAGCCTTGAGGCACACCAATATCGACACATTTTTCGGTTGACAATACCTCTTCTATAGACACACTGTTTTTTTCTGTTGGATATATATGATTCTATCCACTTCAGTAGGTTCCCCCTGATCCCTAGTGTTGATAGTTTGTTAAGAAGATACTGATGATTTACGCAGTCAAAGGCTGCAGTTAGGTCAAAGAAAACACCAGCTACTTTCCTTCCCGTATCTAGATGTTTATAGATAGTCTGAGTAAATTCTATGGTGGCTGTTCAGTTGATTTTGCTGTTCGATATCCAAATTGAGAAGGGGATAGAATATTGTATTATTTTCGAGAAAATTGTATAACCTATATGCAATACCTTTTTCAGTTAGTTTGGAAAGATGACTGAGTAGTACTATGGGTCTATAGTTTTCGGCTGTTTGTGGATTATTTTTTTTATATACTGGGATCACTTTTACCAAGCTTTAGATCATCCGGAAACTGTGCTAACTCTATAGATTTGTTCAAAAGAAAGGCTATGGATTCTGATAGTGCCTTTTTGCAAAACTTCAATAGTTTGATAGAGATTTCGTCCATGCCCCTTGAGTTTTTGTTTTCAAATTGTTTATTATTTGATTACCTCTGTGTTGTAAAGGGTTCCAGAAAAATTGTATGTTTAATGTTTTGTTTTGGTATTGTGCATGCCAGGGATTTGTTATTTCCGAAGTATGTATCTAGTTTTTCATGCACAGATGTTGTGAAATAATTCACAAATAAATTACTGATTTCGGTAACATCACTTATTATATTATTGTTATGCATCAGATTGATATTATGTTTTGATGTTTTCTTCCCTAGCCTGTCATTTACTATTCTCCACAGTTCTTTGCTTTTAATAGTCCCCAGTATCAAGAGTATTTTCAACTGCTTATTTGACCTGGTAATTCTTATCTTTTCCTTTTCTATCGATACGTAGTCGGCTGAGCACGTCTGGCCCATATCCGTCGTCGGGTCCATTCCTACACTTGTTCCTTAATCGCTAGTGGTTTGACCTGCTTGTCTTGCCCTTTTGAAAGATTACTTCATATCTTGTTACAAAGAGATGTCTCGGAGATTTGTGAAAAAAGGGGCTAGGGAGTTTCGGGGTGTGACCGCGCTAAGGTATAATAGTTCAATGTTTATAATCACGGCTATTAACTTCACTTATTGTTCAGCTGACCGTAGGTGGTATAGTCCGTGTTTTCTCCGCACTGGTTCACTTGTAATGGCTGTCTCTATTAACGTCCCAGGTAATAGAACAATTAGAAATTATGTTTTGGCAAGGAAAACAAAAAATGTTTTTTTTTGTTAAATTTGGGTCACGGTTATACTGTATCCTATACATACATACATCTCCTAGATTTTCTCAATTAATTAAAACTATATATAGTGCATTCCCAGTGCATTTAATTTTACATGAAGTATTGTTTTTACTGATGTTTGCCGGTTTTTTGACAAAATCAAGGTTCCTCAGGTACCTGTCCCCAGGACCTTGTTTGGTAAACCATGAGTTACTTAGGGACGCTTTCCCCGATCTTCGTCCGATGTTTCACTGGGGTTACTATTTTCGAAACTTTCCACATTTTCTAGGGGTAGTCATTCTCTGCCTAGGGTTGCGCTTTTCGAAACGGGTTCAGTTCCTACACATTTTCGTTTCCTACGCGTGTTTCGTGGATGTCATTTAAATTACGATATTTTTCCAACTCTTCGGGAGTGATACAAATCATGTCCAACATTATGGGTTTTTTTGTATACGCTGGGGCGATTTTCCTTTCCTTAGGGA
>JAFIRS010007507.1:10000-24523 GCA_018342105.1 Gonioctena quinquepunctata | reverse complement strand
GGAACATAGGTGTAAATGTTCGAATTTATCAGAGTCAAAATTACTGGTTTCTTTTTATGTAATTTTTCCATTCTTTTAAGAGAAGTTCAATACTTTCAGTATTTTTTAATTTTTTATCTTTTTCAATAATTTTAATTCCAACTGGAAAAATTTGTTGGATTTATTGATATTTATTTGCCCCCATACGTTTGGTAAATTTATTTAATTTTATTTATCTTTCCCTTTGTTTTAGCAAGTCTGGCGCCCAACTCGGAACTAGTCAAGAATTAATGTATAATTTTTTAGTGGACAAATTTGATTAACTGGAAAAGTCTTAATTGAACCTACTCAGGCCTAACCGTATCCATCTGAGCACCCTAAGGAAAGTGATTTCACCCTTCGAATTGAACATATAATTTAAAAATCTGGGGTTCAAAAGTAGGGTGGCAAGGTCTAGATATACCCGCATTTTTTATTCCTTAATATTAATATTTACTGGTTAAAGTTTTTTTTTGCAGGTATGATAGGTGGTTTTCGAAAATTACCTGCTCTTTGAGGATCTTTTTTTGAATTTGGATATCTCGAATATTTTTTGAGATATTTTATAAAACCAGAACGCTTATATTAGTCCTTGTATGTTCGTTTGTAACCACCCTTTGGGGCGATTTTGCCCCCTTCCAACGTCCGAATGACTTGAAATTTGGGAGGGATAATTCCCGCTGACAATGCATTAATAAATTTTTGTCTAAAAAACAAAATGGCGGATCCAATATGGCGGACGAGTTTTGTGATTATGGTCCGATTCGTTCAAAATTGTATGTGGGTTTTTGGGTCCAATATTATGATTCTTTTGTGAAAATTGGAAATCCGAGGGCGGCTCCAAAATGACGAACGATTTTTGGATTATGGTCCAATTTATTCAAAATTGGTATGTGGGGGTTTTGGGTGGATATTATGATTATTTTGTCGAAATTGAAAGACTTTTAATGGCCTAAAATGGCAGAGCGGGTTTTTCCCGATTCTATTAAAAAATTGGGAGAATAATAGTTGAAAAATGAATAATAATGATAGTAGTTTGAAAACTGAAAACACGCTTTAATAGAAAACAAAACTAAAAAGTTGAAAAATAAGAAAACAAAGAAATTAATAAAACTGAAAAAAAAAAGAGAAAATAATTTTAAAAGTTTGAAATAAGAATACAGTGATTAACAACAAATGTATTCCATCGTAAAAAAGCGTGGGTGCTTTTAAAGATATTTTATGATGATTCTACTTTTACCAATATCTTTTCCATGAAATATTAACAACAATTGACACAAGCCCCCCCACGCTTTTTTAACGATGAAATAAATTTGTTGTTAATCACGTATTCTTATTTCAAACTCATTTAAAATTTTTTTTCTACTTTTGTTCTTTCAAAAGCGGTTCTTTAGTTTTTTAAACTCTCATTCATTTATTTAATTGTTTATAACTTTTGCAATTTTTGCCGGCCCCAATTTTCCAATTTGTTTTAGATGCCATTTCGAATCGAATGCGCCCCAAATCATAATTTCGCAGTGACCTCCAAGTTTGGAACAAAATGGCAGTTGGAACCAGTCTACCATCATCATTCGAAAGTGAAACTCAATGGGATGGAATGTTTCTTATGCTTTCTCAATCTATATTCACGATGTGATTTTTCCAATCTTTTGCGGTCACCACTCGCCGAGAAGGACGATCACGTCCGATCATTGCCAGTCATTGACAACCCGAATGGGCGTATTCAGGAAACGAACTGCAGCACAATTCCCAACGTCTTACCGACGGCGGGCTTGGCAGCCTTCGAGAATTCGTGACTTCCCGGGAAAGAGCGGCCGCTGGCGGCGGACGAGGGATTCCGGAAATTTTGCGAGGGGAAGACTTATGGCGCTGGTCAATCGGGTTTATTGTCTAGTGTAATTGGTTTAATCTACGGGGGATTTTGTATATAGTGTTGGAAATATTGTAGAAATTCTGGAACGAACTGTTTTGTAACTTTTGTACGGTTAGTGATGCAAATGAACATGGAATGGAGATTTTACCGGGTCCTAGACCCTGAAAAAAAAGAGGAAAGTTGGGCAAATAAAGATCAAATTATTGATCTTGAAGGCTATAACCCAGATAGCACAGGACGTCCCCGGGATGTCCAATCGAAGTACATTTCAGGTCTGAACGTCCGGGACCCATTGAGGACGTTTAAATGATGTCCAGGGGTTCCGAACGTAATGAATGGACGTTCCCAAGACGTCCAACGAAACATTTCAGGTCTGGGAAAGTCCGGCACCTATCGAGGGACGTTTATGATATCCCCTTCATGGACGTTCCGAACGTACATGAATGGACGGGCCCCGGGGTACGTCCAATCGAAGTCCATTTCAGGTAATGTCCCGGACCTATTGAGGACGTTTTTGGTACGTTCCCGTAACGTACATAAATAAGTTCATGCGACTTTCAACCCAATAGACAATCGAGAACTAGATTCCAGGTGTTCAAATTAGACACAGAAAACTATCGAGTTAATTCTTTTCGCGATTGACTGAATTTCTTCGAATGCATTGAGTACGGTAAGTAGTACGGTTAGTGATCCAATATCAACATGAAATAGAGATTTCTACTGGCTCCTAGACCCTGAAAAAAAGGGAGGAAAGATGGGCAAATGAAGATCAAATTATAGATCTTGAAAGCTATAACCCAGATAGCACAGGACGTCCCCTGATGTCCAATGGGGCTACATTTCAGGTCCGAACGTCCGGGACCCATTGAGGACGTTTCGCTGATGTCCATTTTGGGACGTTTCCGAAACGTACATGAATGGACGTCCCGAGACGTCCAATCGACGTACATTTCAGGTCTGAACGTCCGGCACCTATCGAGGACGTTTTGGATATCCATTTATAGACGTTTCCGAAACGTACGAATCGACGTCCCCGAGACGTCCAATCGAAGTACATTTCATGTCTGAACGTCCGGGACCCGTAGAGGACGCTTTAGGATGTCCATTTTGGACGTTTCCGATACGTACATGAATGGACGTCCCCGAGACGTCCAATCGGAGTACATTTTAGGTCTGAACGCCCGGGGGCCTATCAAGGACGTTTTAAGGATATCCATTTATAGACGTTTCCAAAACGTATATGAATGGACGTCCCTCGAGACGTCCAATCGAAGTCCATTTCAGGTATCATCCGGGATCCTATCAAGTACGTTTCCGGGACGTTCTCGAAACGTACATAATTGGACGTTCATGCGACTTTCAACCAAATAAACAATCGAGAATCGGATCCCAGGTGTTCAAATTAGAGACAGTGCGACCTACAATCCGACGCGCACGTAATGGCCTCAGCTGTCAAACTGACAGATGGGTATTTTGGGCTAACTCGAGTGGAGATGGGGTGGTTCGGTAATGTGAATTTATAGTTATGGGCGCCAGGTTAATTTTTTCCCAAATACCCAGTGTCGATATTCAACCCCCAAATTACAAATGGGTTGAACTAAACGAAATAAAAATAAAACCCGCTATGGTGTACTGTACTATTGGTGATTTATTTTACACAAATTGACGTGGTTGAAATTTACCCAATAAAAATAAAAATACAGGATAAGCAAATAACCAGGCAAGCGTAAGCAAGCTCAAGCCCCAAAATATGCATGACTACAGAAGCATAAGCTATATAACGACATGACAAGAGCATTGACGCAGAAATTAAAGTAGGCTACATAGTGCCATTAAAAATGTTTAAACGCAGGCGACGCGTGAGCTCAGGCGTAGGCGCAATCAAAAATAATTAGCCATTAAGAAGAATAATACACAATAATTTCCGCCCCACAAAATCATCCCATAGAATAATCCCTAATTTCCCCCGCAAATCAAATAATAACTTAAAATAAATGTGCGGAAAACCTGTGGTTCCTCGCGCTCCCTGCGCCTTAGAACCTCACTGCCTAAGACCATAAACCTGGTAGTCCAATGGAGCACCCTTGGGAAAGGTATCGCTTGAGAGGGGTAATCCTGTATATCAGTGTGGATATGGAGACCACCCTGTATAGGGCGTGCTACGCAGACCACCCTGTATGTCGGAATGACTCTGACAATCTTGAGTCATTCACCTTCTAGGCTCCAATCTCCAGCCACAGAACCAGTCCGTAGAAAGAATCAGCCCGTAGAAAAAACCAGCAGTGAAAAGAACCAGCACGTGACAAGAGCCAGCACGGATAAGAATCCAACCCGTGATAAGAATCCAACCCGTGAAAAGAATCCCAAATCGTGAAAAGAACCCTGGGAAGGAAACAAAACTATTCAAAACTCCTCCTCAGGAAATATTTTAGCAAATATATATTTTGCCCTTTATATTTATCCAAACTCGGCAAATAGCAAAAGTAAATGTGATAATTAAATAGAATCATGGTAATAAACAGTTTTAGTATCTTCAACCGCCCCGTATACTTGATAACCCAAACAACAACATATTAACTGGAAATGAATACCTATGTACCTCAAATATCTCAAAGTATCAAATTAAATAAAATCAAGAGATTCAGCTAGGATGAGTTTTGCTTCACCCTATATATAAATAAACGTCCTTTCCTTTCTTTAATGATTTCACAAATTAAACCCCCTATAAAACTCTGAATAATAAATTATAACAATAGTGAATTAAGGACACACCCTGTATGGGTTCCATTGATTATTCCCCTTTTTTCACTTTTAAAAGCAACTATTACTACCCCCCATTGAAAACAACATGAATATAAAATCTTAAGTGGGACAATTCTCAACTCTACCCCGTATAATAACATTAAATACTATTTGCACCAGTTTGAAGTTCACCCAGTATGAACCTCGAAACTGATCAATTACTATTCACTGACAAAACTATTTATAAATCCATATTTTCCCCTCGCCCTATACATATATGAATAGCAATAACAATTTCTTGAAATTACATCCAAATTATAGTAAATGGCAAATCTCAGGATTTTGCTACCAAATGCATGAATTTTACATTCCCAAGTCCTTTGGGGTTCTTTAGGTCCAAATTCCAATAATATAACTTCGTTCTAAGCGGTCCAACACCTTTACACCGTGGATGAGCGTACTCGATTATGGCTCTTAATGACCTATGAACAAATCGAATACGTAGAGTTTCAGATTTGAATTTATTTGAATCGCCAAACTCAAGAGAGCGAGTTTGGTGATTGAAATCGAAAACGAAAGAAAGTTACAGTATTCGTTAAACCTACCTTAGCACACAGATTGCGAGTTTCCACAGATTTTCAAATGGAAGCGTACGGAGTGAGTGGAATGATTCGAAAAATCCCTCTAGGAGGTTCAATCCCGGAAGGTTCACCAAAAATATCGGCAACAACTTCACAAACCCATCGGGAAATAATTATTTGTGGACCCAAAACACTTCCCATTCAAGGATGACGTTAAAAATCATAAACGTTCTTGAGCCACTTTCTGGAAACCATCACTCCACACCTGAACACCTGTCTCTCCCAAAACTATGTGAAAAAGAGAACCCTTCTGATTGGCTCTTCTGACTAGACGATACTCTCAACCAATCAGATTTATCGACAGGTTCACTACACAACCAAGGTTGGCGCTAGTGCGTTCTCGCGATACGAATAAATTATGGTTTGAAGACCAATTAAATGCCAAGTGCACCTACAAACCGTACCCCTTTGAGTTTATCAGATTAACCCACGACACACAATCATTAAAATCCAACAGGAATGAAATGGCATTCAGGAACAGTTATCCGATCTACCGTTGGCAACTCTGTGCCGGTAGCTGTGACAAACCTGGAAACGTCAAGTTCAATGAAGGAACTCAGAAAATGACATTACCAAACAAACATCCCAAGATGAATTTCGAGGAAAATTCCAGCTGGTTAAATGATGAGGTAAGTCCCATAATCAATCTACCTGATCACGATAATATTGACAGTGATAAAGCAGAACATTCTGAACAGGATAACCTACAAATTGTTCACAAATATAATTTTTGTTTTAGGCCCCTTTCTGAGTACAACCCAAGAAATAGTTAAGTCGAAGGCATATCACAGTTGGTTCGATGGAATAAAATGACCCATAGTCTGGCTAGTATCCGAATGATTCATGTATCTGCAAATGTATGAGCTCATATCGAAGAGATATCAAAGGGAAGGCATCACTATCGACAATCTCCAAGTACTTGCTAGCCCGAACAATAAACGTAATGACATTGTGCACTGCTTTGAATAGAATCGAATTTCAGCACCTTCTCTATTGTAGATTATCACTTGTTTTGCACTACCGGAGAAAGATCACCGGAACGAAGAAAGGAATATCTGGTTCTGACACTATCCTTTTTGAAGTTATAAATGGAATGTGAATATGAATGAATAAAATATCACGTATATACCGTGTGTCTTTAGGGTATGAGAGCGATAGTAAATCTAGTGAGAAAATGAAACGTAACAACAGAAACCCATTGAGGTAATTCTTTTCGCGATTGACTGAATTTCTTTGAATGCATCGAGTACGGTGAGTGGTCCAATATGAACATGAAATGGAGATTTCTACTGGCTCCTTGACCCTGAAAAAAAAGGAAAGTTGGGCAAATAAAGATCAAATTATGGATCTTGAAGGCTATAACCCAGATAGCACAGGACGTCCCCGGGTTGTCCAATCGAAGTACATTTCAGGTCCGAACGTCCGGGACCTATTGAGGACGTTTTGAGGATGTCCACTCTGGGACGTTTCCGAAACGTACATGAACGGACGTCCCCGAGACGTCCAATCGAGGTACATCATAGGTAACGTCCGGGACCTATTGAGGACGTTTTGGGACGTCTCCTGAAACGTACATAAATGGACGTTCATGACTTTCAACTCAATAGACAATGTAGAATCGGGTCCCAGATGTTCAAATTAGACACAGAAACCTATCGAGTTAATTCTTTTCGCAATTGACTGAATTTCTTCGAATGCATCGAAATACTTCTGCTGAGAATTGTAACGATGACTTTGGTTCAGTAGACAGAATTATTCTGCCTTTCCCACTTCCTTGCTCATCTCATGGCCACGCATATTTGGCTGTCATGGCCACCCCCACTAGGGCCCCCATCCGCCACCCCCTCAAGGAAAAAACCATTCAGTGTTGCCACTTGTAAAAATAATTATGGGTATTATATAGATACTACCTGTTAAAGGTAAAATATTTATTTGAAGTACAGTCAGATATGAATTTATAATGTTTTTAAACATCCATGAATTAAAAACTGCTAAAAGTCAACCAAAGATTACTATTTTAGTTCAAAGAAACGAAGCTCAGGATCGAGAGTGAGTAGGGCAGAAATAAAAAATTTCTGCCTTCGTAACACGACAGAACATATACAGTGCTTCCGAAAGTCCCTTTTGGAACAATTATACATAAACAAGTGAAATTTGGGAAAATGAATATTAAAGCTTGTAAACTTCCTACTAGTGATAATTTGATGACGAAATCGTCAAAGATGACGTCAAGGCCATTGTGACCAATAATTTTAAAAGGAACACTACGGCAAGCGACACCTCTTTTAAAAAGTATCGAAAAACCTATTCAATGATACTAATATTGTTTTGTGTTTATGGCAGTTTTGGCAACTCGCTTTTGAAAACGCAAAGCTGTGATGAATTAAATCAGTTAATACTAAAATTTTCCCAAAATTTCCCCTGGATAGTTGTCAAATAAGCTGACGTTTTGTTAGTCTCCTAATTCGACGTTTTTGTAATTGTCCAAGTTTTGTACATTTAATAATTTTGTATTGTTCTTCGAACGTTTAACTGTTTTAGCAGCTTTTGGTACATTTAATGTTTTTGTACATTTCATAATTTATTAAACTGTTGTGAGCCGAACGTTCAAGTGCTTCCGAAACGGAATGGTACGTGCTTTAGGTGATAAAGTAGCAGCGATCCTAATTCTTGGAGAAACTGGACAAAATATTCATGCAGCAGAACGCATTTTAATGAGAGGTTTCCCTGATCGCCCCGTTTCGAGGACCCTTTAAGAGAGTTCCTTCGTAAGTATGGGAAAAAACAGGTAGGGATTGATGATGCGAAACGATCTGGCAGACCACAAATTTCTGATGAGAAAAAATTTATATATTGGTAGAAGTAATAGTTAATCCTACTTCTTCAACAACTCACGTTGCATCTACCTGTGAAGTCAGTCGAAGAACAAAACAGTACACAGGTGTTGGAAAACAAATTTCATCCATACAAATTAAAAAATGGTTCATCAACCTCAGACGACGCCCCAAACCGAAGACTAGAATTTTGAGAAACTATGGAAACTAAAATTAACCAACAGACAGACTATGTCTGAACAATTTGTTTTAGTGACGAACGTTTTCATCTGAATGGAAATGAAAATACACAGAATGAGGTTTTGGGAGGACGCAACCACCTGTGAAACACCAACAACCCCAGAAGGTGAATTTTAAATTTTTTGAATACTAATTTAACTGGTGAGGTTTATCTGGAGCTGGGGAAAACGCAAGAACCGTTAATCCTTGAAATTTCGGAAAGATAATCCAGATGGCTCCTCCACACCAACGGTGCAGTAAGACGGTGTGATGAGGAGTATCGTGGTGATGGTTTGGGACGACGAGGTTCAAGGGAATGGACAGCTCGATCACCGCCCCCACACCTTTGTTTTTTTCTGTAGGTACCTTGAATCGAAGGTTTACCCACTGAACCGACAATATTGACGTTTAAAAAAACAACGATTGTTGCAGAATGTGAGGCTGTTTCCGCAAACTTTGAAAGTGGGAGAAGAGTTTAAAAATAGGATATTTTACTGTCAAGAAGTAAATGGAGGTCTCTCAGAGCAATTTCAAAGATACTGATTCTAAATCTGTAATTAATATCATATGAAAGGAATTTAAATTTTAATGTTTACTAATGAGCCATAAAAACGCCATAAACACAAACAAAATTAGTATCGTTGTAGGTTTTTCGATACCTTCAAAAAGGGTACCGTAGGGTTCCATTAAAATTTTTGGGTCAAATGGCCTTGTGATAAATTCTTTGACGATTTCGTCATCTATCATCACTAGTGGGGTTTAAACCTTTAATATTCAGTTTCCAAATTTCACTTGTTTATGTATAATCGTTCCAAAAAAGAGGGGGGGAGGGACTTCGAGGAGCATGTATAATATTTCAAAAAACAAAATTTGTAAAAATTTCATTTAATAAAAAAGTATTTCCTGATCTGAAAATTCCAAGGTATGCATCAAAGGGAATGAACCAAAGCAACAGGTGTTATAAAACAAATTTTTGGGAAAATCTCATATTCTGATGCGAGTTTATTTTTTGAGTCGAAGAACTTATAATAAAAAAATTCAAACCTCATTTTGGAAACGAGTTACCACAACTCGTCGATCAAACCAACGCGACGAACGTCCCAAAAATACACTGCATTACATAAATCTTTCCTTACATAACAGGTGCATAGGAGAATCTCCATTGGCAACTGCAAAGAAAGTTCCACCTTCTCTTGCACCTGATTCCGATGTTATGGAAACTGGCAACAAGAATTCGTTAAAACCACCTGAAAATAGCAATAAAATTCCGACCTGAATAAAATGGATGAAAGTCATTTACGATAAACTGAGGTGACAATGTCAAAAATGAAACCTCAAATGAATGCGACGATGGCGCCAGTGATATACGGTTGAACTAAAAACTTTTTGAAGGGGTAGGAATGGGTCCTAGTGACCTCTGGACACATTTAGCAGTTTCCGTTTTTGAGGTGATATATATATATATATATATATATATATATATATATATATATATGTAAATGTATTTCGGTGTGCGTGCATATTACTGATCTATGGCAGATGCTCATTATTTAATTCCATTTCTCACCCAGAGTAATAACTCATTATACAGAGTTGCCATAAGTTCGGATTATTCTTGTGTTCGTACACACAGAACTATGACACCAGCTTCCATTGCGGTCTCATGAGGAATGGAATGCATAATATATATATATATATATATATATAAGAGTAATAATGGAAACTTCAGTAAGACAAGTGTTGAATTATGAAAACTCTTCAATACGTTGATCGAAGCTTAGTTTCAATTTATATTTCTCAGGGTCAGTAATCTGAGTGGTTGATTGATAAACATTAACTTAAAAGGTAAAATATATATAAGCATTTGTCGAATGGTATTATAGCTTCGACAAATGTTTACATATATTTTACGTTTTAAAAAAGTTAATGTTCATCAATCAACCACTCAGATTACATTACCTGAAAAGTTTCAAAATTGAAACGAAAGCTCACGATAAAAAGTTTTAATAATTCAACACTTAATACTGACTGAATCCGTTTTCCCACTAGTTCATACAATTTTCAGTCGTTATATCTAAATTTATATATATATATATATATATATATATATATCTATATAAATATACAAGCAGACAACAAAATGTTTAAGTTAGAACATTCTGTATACGAAATTAGATCTGAACACAATAGCCAATGAGATGCCAGGAAGGATTTCGATGCAAAATTATGAATATTGAAAATATGAAAAACAGAAAACGTCAAAAATGATTTTCAGTATACCATGAATATGTGAGGTATTTAGAAACTGTCAGTGAATACAATCTGTCAAATAAACGAAAATAAGGAAAAGTGCAAAGGAGTGCGTGAAAAAGAATGACAAAAAAAAAATATATGTGGTATCCAGGGAAAAAAATCATCAAGCCATAGAAATTGAGAAAATATTTTTGGAAGAAGGAACTCAACAAAATTGTATTTAGAAAATCAAGCATATTTTGCTACAAACACAGTTATTTGCCACTACACCACAAGAAAATACCAGAAAGAACATTAGCTGATGAAAACCAGGTATATTACGATTCTTACCTTCTCATTCCATACATATCCTAGTCCGAGGACGAATTCACAAGCGAACAAAGTTGGCTGACACTGAACATTTGTATTTCAAGAAACCACAGGTACATTAGAACCATAAAAGTTACAAAACTCAGTGCATTTTAAAAATAAACATTTTAAGAACTCCTCCGATGGAAAACTTTCATAAATTGGTATATAGACTAACTATTCCACTAAAATCAGCATAACCTACAGAAATGGGTTAGATTAAATTTTTTTTATTATCACATAATTGCACTTTTCATGTATATTTTGCTATGAAACACTAATTTGAGTTAATTATCGCAGGATAGGTAAGTCTTCCTGAATAAAGGAAATTATTATTTTGATGAATTTCTGACTTATTTTCAATAATTGGTCGAAACAGTTTGCTATTTTTCTGAAACTGACATCAAGAACACTACCAAGTCAGTTTCATTCCTACCCTGTCAATTCCACTTGTCACACCACATAGAGTACACCTTTATATTTATATAATTTCAAACAACGCTACTGCGGTTGTTGTACCTTTATACTTCGTTCTATTCCTTGGTCTACGTTTTTTTTCTTTTGCATCACTATGTTAGATATGTTTAACATAATTGAAATCAACCTCAACAAAGTTCTTCCCTAATGATGGAAATAAACATTTCCGAAAGCTTGGTTAAACCTTGAAGAGTTTACTTTTTCATTGCTGCTAACCCCAATATCCCTAGTTTTGTATATATATATATATATATATATATATATATATATATATATAAATATATATATATATATATATATATATATATATATATATATATATATATATATATATATATATATATATATATATATAAATATATATATATATATATATATATATATATACTAGTTGGTGCCCGCGAGAATTTTTATTTTTCCTGGTTCTCTTTATGTGATTCCATTTAGCTTCGAGAATTGTCAGTTTGTCACATATAATCATTCAAAATTGACGGAGTTTCTACAAACTCTCATCCACCTTAGGAGTTAAATTTGCAAAAATCCTTCCTAAGTGCTCATTTCAAAAACGGAAACAACTCCGATTTCAGAGGTGAAAACGTATAGGTTCTAGAGCGTTCAGGGATAATAATATCAAAAATTTGTTCGGAGGTCACTAGGTCCCATTCCTACCCCTTCAAGAAGTTTTTAGTTCAACCGTATATCACTGGCGCTAGCGTAGCATTCATTTGGGGATCCATTTTTGAAGTTGTCACATCCGTTAATCGTAAATAATTTTCGGGCATTTTGGTCAGCTAGGAATTCTTATTGCTTTTTCTCTGGTGGTTATAACAAATTTCTTGTTGCCAGTTCCCGTAATGTCGGAGCAAGTGCAGGAGAAGGCGGAACTTTCTTCTGCAGATGACAATGGGATACTTTTCCGCGGATTCTCCTATGCACGTGTTAAGTCAGGAAAGAGTTGTCGTAATGCAGTGTGCACCATATATCATGAGCAATTTTTCCAAGCAATTTACATTTCACAGATTTATATAGTCGCCTACGGTCTCCAATTAGATTCAAAAGGGTACAAGTAAAACTATTTTGAACCATCTCTGAAATTCTGATTATTGTTTTTTACGCACGTTTTTCGATATCTTCTGATTTAATCGATTCATCGAAATTGAAAAAACTTTTCAATAATGGATACTGGAGTGTAACAAATCATTTATTTCCGGAAATCAACCAGAGATAAAAAATGTTATAATGGAATCATTTCATAAGTAATTCAGTAATGCCCTGAAAATTTTCGTGATAGAACAAAACAACTCCAAAATGATCTCCAATTGACATTTTTAAAATACGTCGAGCGTATTATGAATTGTCATGCATTTCTACAAGAAACTTATCGTTAAATGATAATGGGGTACATCAATTTAATAAAATGATAAAAATATGATTTATAATTCAAAATTGTATCACTCAGATATGATGAATGGATTTTTCAAGAAGTTAAGCAAGTCTTATGTAGTGAGTGAATAATATAAAAATCAATAAAGAATTGTATACTCAATTAATAGTGATATTCAGTGTGCCATCCAAATATTCTTCAAGATCATAGCTTCATCACTTTTTTCTTCTAAATAAACTAAGTGCTGTTACTTCTCCAACACCCAGAGAAAGTTTACTGTACATCTTTATACCAATAAATGTGATTGTGTCATGTATCGAAGTTGAACTGGGAATTTGAGCCTCAGTTGATTCATTTGGGGATTTACAGCAAATTAATTTACTTTTAATATACTTGCTTCATTTGACATCCCACGAAATTCGTTTTTTCTATAATTTTCGAAATTTCATTCGTAATTTGGAGTTTTGTAAAAACTCATTTCATTAAACACCTCATTGCAAGGAACTCTTTTTTTTCTCTTTATTTCCAAAGTCCATTTCCACCTTATCATTATAATAATCCAACGGATTGTTGGGATTAGATCAATGTTATTGAAGAAAACTTATTGTTTCGTAACGTTTGAACTATAATAATTCATCAACAGAGCTCTGTAACAATGAGTTTTACAGAGCCCTGATGACAATTCATTAAAGTTCGTAACTTTGGCGAGAAAGCAATAGTTTTTCTTCAATAACATTGATTCTCATCCCAACCAAACCGTTTGAAGAATATGTCCGTGGATCACCAAACTTACCATAATTATAAATGAACTTAAATCTCTTACACGAGATTAGGGTGTCGTATTTTTTTCCAATCAATCTCTGATAGTATCCTGATGTTTACATACAATCTTTTATTTCAGAGTATTTTTTTTCACAAAATGTACCTTTTTCAAAATGTCTTCATTGTATATTCGTTTTTCGAAATTTAAATTTTGAATTTCAACTCATAACATTCAACACTCAGTGTTAACGATTTGAGACTTCTAATAAGAGAAAACTGATTGAATCGAAATTTCGTAAGTTAGTAGAGCTACATTATCCCTAAAAATCGAATTTAAGGAGTAATTCGATATATTACAGATATAAAAGTATTTATTTATTATTACACTTATTACAACTATATTTGCAGTTCATGTATTTTTTTATTTCGAAATTTTCATATATTTCAATGGGTTCTGCATCACATAAGCTTTTATTTGACATTCCACCTAGCAGTTTTCCATGAAATTCGCTTTTATTCAATAATTCAAATTTTAATCCCAATATAAGTAAGTAGATGTTTTTTTCTTTCGAAAACTTTCTCAAACTGCTATTTCTAACGACATTTTTCCTTTTTTACCCCGATTTTTATGAGAAAATTTACAATCAGTTTTGGAATCAGGGCTCATTCATCAGTTTGATTCCACGAAATTTTTCATTTCGAAGCATAATTCGACTTTTATACAAAATTTTTTTTTCATACATTCATTATTCAACTAAAAATTTCAACATTCTGAACATTCAACTTCATTCAAAATAACACCTCAACTTCAATTAACTCAATTCTCAACTTGCCACATTCAATTTTCAAGATTATATTTTTAACATTCGAATTTCATCATTTAATTTCCAACCATCTACTTTCAAATTACACCTACAACCTTCAATTTTAGACAGATGACTTTCAGTATTCAATTTTCAACAATTTTCCATA
>JAFIRS010007507.1:0-5000 GCA_018342105.1 Gonioctena quinquepunctata | reverse complement strand
GATCCCTTTGCATTTGATTAAACATTGCATTTACACTTTAGCAAAACCCATTCACTACCTGTTCAACTTATCCCTCAAAAAAGGTACGTTCCCTAGCTTTTGGAAACACAGTTACATAAAACCCATCCACAAGAGTGGTTCACGGGACAACGTTGACAACTACAGAGGTATTTGTAATCAATCAGAATTACCAAAAATGTTTGATTGCTTGATTTCCAAAAAACTTTCGTGGGACTTCAAAAATATTATAATTAATGAACAACATGGATTCTGCAGAGGTAGATCTACTACCACTAATTTATTGCTTTACCAAAATTACATCATTAATGCTCTCGAGAATAAACTGCAGGAATAAAAAGCCTTTGATAGAGTCAACCACAGTTTACTACTTGCTAAACTTGAGTCTTTGGGAGTAGAAGGAAATATTTTAGAATGGATCAAATCCTATCTTAGCGATAGAGTCCAATATGTCAAATATGGTAGTTCAGTATCAGATCCAATTGAAGTTCCTTCAGGGGTACCTCAGGGGTCTCACATGGGACCACTACTGTTTAATATCTTTGTTAATGATCTTCCAAATGTTATCACCAACTGTTCCTTCCTATTATTTGCTGATGATTTAAAGATGTTCAGAACAGTTCAATCCATATCTGATGCTGAGAGATTACAGTTTGACCTAAATAACCTTTCCAGGTGGTGTAATATCAACTTACTAAAACTGAACTTGGGTAAATGTCAAAAAATTAGTTTTTCACGAAATAAAGAGGCAATTAATTATGCTTATCAGATTAATGACACAAACTTATCAGAGACCAACAAGATTAAAGATTTGGGGGTTATATTCGACTCAAAAATGAATTTCAAGAGTCACATAACAGAAATCTCATCTCGTGCAAAAAAGCTGGGCTTTCTCTTCGTTCTGCAAGAGAACTATCTGTCAATGCTCTCAAGATTATCTATTGTGCCCAAGTCAGATCTATTCTTGAATACACTTCTATCATTTGGTCACCATGCTATAGAGTCGACATAGAACTCTTGGAGAGTACTCAAAATAAATTTTTAAGATACTGTGGTTACAACTTAGGAATGAATAGAGATGAATACAATTATTCACAAATTCAAAAAACCCTAAATTTGAATACTTTAACACATAGAAGACTTGAAATCGATCTGGTATTCCTCCATAAAATTATCAATGGCAGTATTGATTGTCCTGAAATTGTTGAGCTTACCTCGCTTTCTGTAAATGCTAGAAGAAGTAGAAATAGTGACATTTTCAAGATCCTTTTTTGTAGAACAAATTATGGTCAAAACGAATCCCTTAACAGAATACTGAAGTCAGCAAACACTCACAACAACAAGCTTGAGCTGTTCGGTTCATCTGTACCATCCTTTAGAAAAGCAGTTAAAAAATTGTAATAGTTTTAATTTTTAGTTTTAACATAATCTTAGTCATCTGTAAAATGTATACTTTGTACAATCTTTTTGTAATGGTATAATTGGCTTGTCCGTTGATAATAAATAAATAATTTCAAACAATGCTACTGCGGTTGTTGTACCTTTATACTTCGTTCTATTCCTTGGTCTACGTTTTTTTTCTTTTGCATCACTATGTTAGATATGTTTAACATCATTGAAATCAACCTCAACAAAGTTCTTCCCTAATGATGGAAATAAACATTTCCGAAAGCTTGGGTAAACCTTGAAGAGTTTACTTTTTCATTGCTGCTAACCCCAATATCCCTAGTTTTGTATATATATATATATATATATATATATATATATATATATATATATATATATATATATATATATATACTAGCTGGTGCCCGCGAGAATTTTTATTTTTCCTGGTTCTCTTCATGTGATTCCATTTAGCTTCGAGAATTGTCAGTTTGTCACATATAATCATTCAAAATTGACGGATTTTCTACAAACTCTCATCCACCTTAGGAGTTAAATTTGCAAAAATCCTTCCTTAGTGCTCATTTCAAAAACGGAAACAACTCCGATTTCAGAGGTGAAAACGTATAGGTTCTAGAGCCTTCAGGGATAATAATATCAAAATTTGTTGAGGTCACTAGGTCCCATTCCTACCCCTTCAAGAAGTTTTAGTTCAACCGTATATCACTGGCGCTAGCGTAGCATTCATTTGGGGATCCATTTTTGAAGTTGTCACATCCGTTAATCGTAAATAATTTTCGGGCATTTTGGTCAGCTAGGAATTCTTATTGCTTTTTTTCTGGTGGTTATAACAAATTTCTTGTTGCCAGTTCCCGTAATGTCGGAGCAAGTGCAGGAGAAGGCGGAACTTTCTTCTGCAGATGACAATGGGATACTTTTCCGCGGATTCTCCTATGCACGTGTTAGGTAAGGAAAGAGTTGTCGTAATGCAGTGTGCACCATATATCATGAGCAATTTTTCCAAGCAATTTACATTTCACAGATTTATATAGTCGCCTACGGTGCTGTCTCCAATTAGATTCAAAAGGGTACAAGTAAAACTATTTTGAACCATTTCGAAGTGAAGCATCTCTGAAATTCTGGTTATTGTTTTTTACGCACGTTTTTCGATATCTTCTGATTTAATCGATTCATCGAAATTGAAAAAACTTTTCAATAATGGATACTGGAGTGTAACAAATCATTTATTTCCGGAAATCAACCAGAGATAAAAAATGTTATAATGGAATCATTTCATAGGTAATTCAGTAATGCCCTGAAAATTTTCGTGATAGAATAATATAAAAATCAATAAAGAATTGTATACTCAATTAATAGTGATATTCAGTGTGCCATCCAAATATTCTTCAAGATCATAGTAGGCTTCATCACTTTTTTCTTCTAAATAAACTAAGTGCTGTTACTTCTCCAACACCCAGAGAAACCAATAAATGTGATTGTGTCATGTATCGAAGTTGAACTGGGAATTTGAGCCTCAGTTGATTCATTTGGGGATTTACAGCAAATTAATTTACTTTTAATATACTTGCTTTCATTTGACATCCCACGAAATTCGTTTTTTTTTCTATAATTTTCGAAATTTCATTCGTAATTTGGAGTTTTGCTCGAAAAAACTCATTTTATTAAACACCTCATTCGCAAGGAACTCTTTGTTTCTCTTTATTTCCAAAGTCCATTTCCACCTTCATTCGCAAGGAATTAACTTCAACGGATTGGTTGATTAGATCAATGTTATTGAAGAAAACTTTTTGTTTCTCGCCAACGTTTCGAACTATAATAAATTCATCAACAGAGCTCTGTAACAATGAGTTTTACAGAGCCCTGATGACGAATTCATTAAAGTTCGTAACTTTGGCGAGAAAGCAATAGTTTTTTCTTCAATAACATTGATTCTTATCCCAACCAAACCGTTCGAAGAATATGTCCGTGGATCACCAAACTTACCATAATTATAAATGAACTTAAATCTCTTACACGAGATTAGGTGTCGTATTTTTTTCCAATCAATCTCTGATAGTATCCTGATGTTTACATACAATCTTTTATTTCAGAGTATTTTTTTTTCACAAAATGTCTTCATTGTATATTCGTTTTTCGAAATTTAAATTTTGAATTTCAACTCATATCATTCAACACTCAGTGTTAACGATTTGAGACTTCTAATAAGAGAAAACTGATTGAATCGAAATTTCGTAAGTTAGTAGAGCTACATTATTCCTAAAAATCGAATTTAAGGAGTAATTCGATATATTACAGATATAAAAGTATTTATTTATTATTACACTTATTACAACTATATTTGCAATTCATGTATTTTTTTTATTTCGAAATTTACAATCAGTTTTGGAATCAGGGCTCATTCATCAGTTTGATTCCACGAAATTTTTCATTTCAAGCATAATTGACTTTATACAAAATTTATTTTTCATACATTCATTATTCAACTCAAAATTTCAACATTCTGAACATTCAACTTCATTCAAAATAACACCTCAATTTCAATTAACTCAATTCTCAACTTGCCACATTCAATTTTCAAGATTATATTTTTAACATTCGAATTTCATCATTTGATTTCCAACCATCAACTTTCAAATTACACCTACAACCTTCAATTTTAGACAGATGACTTTCAGTATTCAATTTTCAACAATTTTCCATATTCAACTTTCAACATTAAACTTCTTGTTTCATCCTTCAACATTCAACTCAGATTATTCAAAATTCAATTGTCAACATCCAATTTCTGATATTCAGCCGCAATAATGAACTTTGGTATCAACGAGAAGAAATTTTCGCTTATGTTCCGACTTACGATATGACTGCTCACTGCGCAGAACCATAATAAATTTGTAGTAGCCACAGAGTCGTGTGTACGTAAGTAAGTGGGCGTGGTGAAAAGTAAATAAAATGTGGCAACACCGCTCTCACACACCTCACGAACTTGCAACACTATGGCTACTAATTTTGCACTATGACAACTCTTTACCCATTACTTGTACACACAACATTGTGGCTCAGGTAGCCGTAGTGTGAAACATCAATATATCTTGTTAAACGGGGTGTACTTCAAAAATAAAAATAGCTGAATATTTCTCAGAAAGAGCACTACCTTCACCTAGTATATTATCAAATGTGCCACAAGTTCGGAATATGCTTGGGTTGCCATAGTGTAGCTGATACCTGTATGTGTGTGTGGGTGTGGGTGTGTGTGTGAAATGTGCTTCAGTGTACCATAAAGCATGTGCCAAAACAAAAACCTGCTGTGACAAACCTATCAAAGAGAAATATATCATCAACTCCAGTTTGACTGAGGAAATATTCCTAACTGAAGAAAATGCTCTACTGAGGCAAATTATCATTGACAAAGGTGCCATTATTGCAGATAAGGACACGCTAATTTCTCTATTACAAGAGAAAATAATATTTCTAGAAGATAACCTACGATTGTTCCAAAGCAATAAAGAAATTATTCCAAATAACCAGCCAATGACTGAATCAAACAATAATCCTGACAAATCTAATGAAAAAAAGAA
>JAFIRS010007506.1:0-24538 GCA_018342105.1 Gonioctena quinquepunctata | reverse complement strand
GGAATATGCCGTTATAGCGGTAAATACACAACGAGAGCCATTTATGAGATATTTCATGATGTCACCCACAGCTAGCGTAAATCGAAATTGGTTGTAGTTGAGCGTATTTGTCTAGATTATAACTCCACGGAAACGATAAGGTACAGACAATGTTGAATGAAAAACTGAATAGAATCAAATTAAACTTGAAGAGGTGAAAAAAAGTTTGGTGTATCTCGGATGAATGTACAAAAAAATATCAAAAACTATATGATGAGATCGTTGGGCTAAATAAAGAAGTGAGTGATTCCAACAAGGAATCCTCAATTATCATATGAATTGTATTAGACAAAATGTTAAATATTCTGACTCCGTTGATTCGCAAGTTCTGTTGAGGCTATTCCAGATGAATCTCGTTCAGTAAAAATAATTTTTTCACAATGATCATGCTCTGCTCATGCTGAGGAACAAAGCAAGACATAAATATAAATGGGACAACATAAATGGAGAAAAATGTATTTTCAATCAATTATTGCTTGAAAATTCCAATGAACATGCTCCAATATTGAATGTACCATATAATTATTGATACCATGCACCCCACGCTTTTCTTTAAATAAAGTATAGTTTTTCCTTATTTTCCATTTTTTTAGTCTGGTTTTCTATTGAAGCGTGTTTTTTAGTTTTTTTAAACTATTATTTATTTCCTACTTTTCAGTGTGGTTTATTTATAAAAGCGTGTTTTTTTAGTTTTTTTCAAACTATCATTTTTAATAATTTTTTGCAAATTGAAAAATGGAATGATCTTATTGAATTACATAATCATAATCTCCGACCCCAAAAACCCCCACATACCAATTTCGAATGGAATCAGACCATAATCACAAAACTCGGCCGCCATTTTGAAGCCGCCATCATGAATTTTCCAATTTTCACAGAAGAATCATGATATTTGACCCCAAAAACCCCACATACCAATTTGAATGGAATCAGACCATAATCACAAAACTTGGCTGCCATTTTGAAACCGCCATCTTGAATTTTTTAATTTTCACAAAAGAATCATAATATTTGACTTCAACAACCCCCACATACCAATTTTGAATAGAATCAGACCATAATCACAAAACTCGGCCGCCATTTTGAAGCCGCCATCCTGAATTTCTCAATTTTCACAAGAGAATCATAATATTCGACCCCAAAACCCCCTCATACCAATTTTGAATAGAATCAGACCATAATCACAAAACTCGGCCGCCATTTTCCGCCATCTTGAATTTTTCAATTTTCACAAAGATCATAATATTTGACCCCAAAACCCCTACATACAATTTTGAATAGCATCAGACCATAGTCACAAAAGTCAGCCGCCATTTTAAAGCCGCCATTTCGAATTTTCAAATTTTTACAAGAGAATCATAATATTTGACCCCAAAAACCTCCACATACCAATTTTGAATAGAATCAGACCATAATCACAAAATTCGTCCACCATTTTGGAGCCGCCAATCTGAATTTTTTTATTTTGACGAAAGAATCATAATTTCCGACCACAAAAACTTTCGTCTACCAATTTTGAAGCAAATCGGACCATAATCACAAAACTCGTACGCCATATTGAAACCGCCATTTTGTTTTTTCTTCACACAAAAATCTATTAATGCATTGTCACCGGAATTATGTACACCTGCCAAATTTCAAATCATTCGGACGTCTGGAAGTGGGTCAAAATCGCGCCCACAGGAGTCGGTTACAAACAAACAAACAAACAAACAAACATACAAGTGAAGCTAATAAAGCATGTGAAAAAAAAGGAATACGCTCAATAGCTCACTCCAGATCTGGGTAAAATGCTGAGACAGAAAGAAAAGGCTGTTGCTAAATTCAAGAAGACGAAAAATTATCGGCATTGGCTTTATTACAAACAAATTGGGACACACAACATGAATTTGAAAATAATTTTGCTTTACTGTAACCGCATAATTTTAAACATCACATACAGGGTGTTACCAAATAAGTGCGGAAGTGTTCAGCGGGTGATTCCTTGTCGGAAATTGAAGGGGCTCCTCCATGTAAACAAAAGCTCTTAGGCGTTTCCTTGAAAAGTTACACGCTTCCAAAAATAAGAAAAAAAAATAGTATTTTTTTTCTGGAAATTGCTGAAGAGTTGAAGAAATGGCATTCCGTGGGCATGTTCAACCGATAAAAAGGCTACTTATAAATATTTTTCAAATTTTGTTGTGATCTTTTAAAGGGGTGAAACACAACCCCTATTACATTTTTTACCAGAACTTTTTACCGAAACAAAATTTCTCAATTGAAAGATATCTGTTGAATAGAACGATTCATTGCAAAACTTTTTTAACTACTGTGTTGTGTCGGCAAAAGCATTAGTTTCCTAATACAGAAATAAAATACAACATTGTGCATGAACGCATCTTCTGTGAATGCAATCGAAAAAATCTAGTAGGTGGCTGTCACTTTTTGTTTGTACAATTCGTGACTTCAATCGTAGTATTTCAAAATTATTCCGCTTGTTTTAAATTTCAATGTGGGCATGTACAAAAACCATGTTTTGTTTTGATAGAAAATCAAATTGAAAGTACAAACAAAACAAAATTATGTGTATTACAACAAAGAAAAAGATCAAACGGAACGGAGTTATAAAAACTGCTCGAAATGACAACCTCCAACCATTAGACTGGACTGATCTGTCTCGCAGGCTGCAATGATGCGATGCCTTGAATCATTCACACATTCAATGGGGGTCATATAAACCGAGGACTTCATGTGACCTCAGATGCAGAAGTCCAAGCGCTTTAAGTCTGGGGATCTGGAAGGCCAAGGTTGAGGTCCTGCTCTGCCTGTCCAACGATTTGGATACACGTCGTCCGAGTACTGACGAGCAGCCATGCTGAAATGGACAGGCGCCCCATCGGGCATAAACCACATTCGTGGTCGGAAAGCTAGTGGAACACTTTCAAGTGAAATCGGGAGCTGATCCTGGAGAATTTTTTTGTATAGGTTGCATCAGTTAGCCTTAACGGAAGAAAATACGGTCCAATAATATTTTCGCCAATAATTCCGACCCACACGTTGAGTGAAAATTCATATTGATACCGACCTTCTTCAATTGCATGAGGGTTATCTTCGGTCCATAGATGATTGTTATGTAATCCCTTGTCTTGAAAAGTTGGATTCGTCAGTGAATATTGCGTTCTCTAAAAATTTAGAATTTTGGGTAATCATTTGAAGACTCCGTTGACAAAAGTCTAATCGATGGGGAAAATCTCGCGGCAAAAGTGCATGGACTCGTTGAATATGGTTGTGAATATTGCGTTCTCTAAAAATTTAGAATTTTGGGTAATCATTTGAAGCTTATAATATTCCGGATTAGTTTATTGCTAACATCAATGTGTGTGTGTGTGTTTGCAATTTGTCTTGATCTTAATTCCGGACGAACTTCAATCAAATTGGAGCCTCTTCTTCCAGTGCCACCGTTCTTATTACTCGTGATCGACCACAATCAGTTGTTCGTTATTGAAAAGTCTCTTCACAGAGACGTTGGTGAAGATGTGCAAAAATTGTGTGATGGTGTATCACGCGCTGAGGATACATCTCTGCATAGAGCCGTCTAGCTTCCAAAGAATTTCCATTGGCACGACCACACATCGAATGCATATCGGCCATTTCCGCGTTGGTGTAATTATTCATATCGAAGATTCGAAAGACACAATTGAACTTTCAACCACCACATAGGAATCAAAGCGACTTGACAGCCACCTACTAGATTCTTTCGATTTCAAAATACTAAGATTGAAGTCACAAGTCACAAAACGTTCTGCGTAGTGTTTGCCAGAAAAGTAATTGTTTTTCGCTTGTAGTCTACCACTTGTTTCAATTTTCATTGAGTTTTTAGTGGAGAGACTCCTAAGTAAAAGAAAAAAGCCATGTGAAGTGGGATAAAAATATAAAATAAAGTGTACAAAGTCATCTTTACAAAAGATACAATATACATTGAACCAGCAATTGGTAGACCACAGGCGAAAAACATCTACTTTCCTAGCAAATACCACGCAGTATATTGAATGATATCCACCTGAAAAGCCATACAAACTTCCATATACATGGAAATTGATCGCAAATGTTCCTTCCTGATAAGCTCGACTCCTGAGTCTTTTGTTTTCTAATAACATATATTGTGAATTTCTGTATAGAAAATTCGATTTTTCCAGAATCTCAGAAAATAGCAAATTTTCTCGTAAATCTCAAGTTTAGTGATCCAAAAATCCCGAAGTATTTAAGACCAACCCGCATTTTACCTATGATATCTAGCCTTTTCGGTAATTGATTCATCAGAAGGGATGACAATTTTTCTCCTTGTGGACACCCCCTACGCCCTTTGGTTGTGACTGTTGTTCAGCTAAAACATGTGTTTATCCCCTGGCACAGTAGTTGAAAAACAGCTCGCCACATATTGTAAATAAAAATTTGCAGAATCTTCCCTATTTCAAATGGAACACCCTGTATATTATCGATCCATAAGATGCGCCAACAAAGGCTCTACAAATGTCATCGAGTATTTCCTATGGTTAAGTTTACTAGTTTTTCTTAAGACAGCTTTTTTTCTTAGAAAAATGGCAAGTATTCATATTCCTTCGCTATAATCTGAATGAACGACTTTTTTCAAAGCGAAATCCATTTGACGCCTGATAAGAATATACGAAAGATATCTTGTTTCAATTATGTACATTACAAGGTATCCAAACAAATATTTTTTTATGAAATAAATGTATGTATCACATTTTTCTAAATGCAAAATTATTTTTTTCATTGGATGTAGAATTTTACACGTAAATCGTGCAATATCAAACCGAACACGATTAAATGAAAAAACATTATGAATATTACTAATAATTTTTTTTTCATGTTTTGGTGTATATTCATGAATTAAAGTCAGAGCTTAAGTTCTAGATATTCAAATTGTCAACTGGCAAACTATAAAAGGGAAAGTTCAATGAAGGTTGGTGATGAAACTTTAATAAAATATGTTCAACATGTCTTCCATTTTCTTGCAGAGCTGAAGTCTATGTTTGGAAGACTGTTCTACCCTGCGCAAGACAGCTGGTGTAATGCTGCGAAAAGCATTCGTTATTCTAAGTCGCATATTTTCGGAAGAAGTTGGTGGCTCGACAAAAACCATATTTTTTATGTATCCCCATGGGAAAAAATCCAGTTTTGTTAGATCTGGTGATCTAGCGGGCCACCTGACAGGCCCATTCCGTCCTATCCATTTATTGGGAAATACTTCATTCAAATGATCTCTCACTTCTGCCGAATAGTGAGCAGGAGCGCCATCATGTTGTAACCACATTCTATTGCGAATGTCAAGAGAAATATCTTCTTACAAACCTGGTGAATCATTTCGTAAGAAACTGAGATATATTGTTCCATTCAGATGTCCCTCAAAATAGTATGGACCAATTACATATTCCCCAATGATGCCTCCCCAGACAATTATCGACCACAAATATTGATAATCCACCTGTTTCAATAAGTGGGGATTTTCTGTCGAATAATAATGGTAATTATGTCGATTCACAAACCCATTTTTATGGAATGTTCCACCATAAAATGTTATTGAAAAAATATTCGTTTCGACGAATTTCTCCCATAGCCCAATTGCAAAATATCACTCTTTTCTCAAAATCGGCATACAGTAGTTCTTGATGTAATTGAACGTGGTATGGATGGAAACGATCTTTCTTCAACATTCGTTGCACTGATCTCTCACTTATATCCACTATTTCACCAATTTGTCGTTGACTCCTACAAGGATCTTCTTCAACAGCAAGAGAAACTTGCAATTCATTAGTAACTAGCTTGATGCGCTCATGTTTAGAAAAATTCGACAAATCGTGTCAGGACCTTTAGGAAGGATCTTCCATCTAGATGTCTTCTATCTGGATACCGTTGAGAATAAATTCTACTTGCCAATGAACAATTCCTGTCTGATTCACCTAATATGAAAATCATATCAATCAAATCCGTTTTTGAAAACAACATTTCAATACTTATTTGCAGGCAAATATTTTGATCTGTCATTTGCCAGACTACTTGATTTCCAATAAATATTTTATTTGCTGAAAGGTTGTTTTAGACCGAAAGAATATGGCACAAATTTCGAGATTTTCTGGTGTAATTCACAACTTGTTCATCTAGAAAAAGGTAATGAGTGTGTTACAAACATAACATGATCTCGATCACAGCCGTCAAATATGGATTTCACAGTAAAAAAATCATTGATATTATGGCGATGAAATAAAAATCATTGTTATTTTTCGAAAAAAAAAACATTGAGAAAAACTATAGGACACCTTATGATGTACATATTTGAAACAAGATATCTTTTGTATATTCTATCAGTCGTCAAATGGATTTTGCTTTGGAAAAAGTCGTTCATTGAGATTATAGCGAAGAAATATGAATACTTGCCATTTTTCGAAAAAAATAGCTGTTTTAAGAAAAATCAGTGAACTTTACCATAGGGAATACTTGATGACATTTGTAGAGCCTTTGTTGGCGCTTCTTATGGATCGATAATATACAAGGTGTTCCGTTTAAAATAAGGAAGATTCTGCAAATTTTTATATAAAATATGTGGCAAGCTGTTTTCCATACCCTGTATATCGATTTCAGATTTATCGTTTGAGAGAGTTACAATATTTTATATTCGACCAAAAACAAATTTCAATTGTACTTGGCTCAACTCTATAATTTCAAATATTGTGACGAATATTAGAAAAAAACCTGTCATGCTAGAAATCTCGAAAACCGTCAATATTTTCAAAGTAAAGATGAATATAAAGTATCTTTTATTTTGTACGTAGAAATCGGAAAAGCGATAAAAAATATAGGTTGCCCTTTAAAAAAACACAATTGGGATCCGCCCAGAAAAAATTGAACACCCTGTGTGACCTACAATTTTTTTATTTTGTCGAGCTCGAGCAATAAGGTAATATTATAGAAATATAGATTCCTATCTGTTTCCTAAATAGAGATATGGAACACCGCGCCACTGTTGCAGTACCCTGTATAGAACTCATCCGTGACTTTGAGACCAACATCGAATAAACCAGTCGTTCAAGTCTCCTTTCACCGAAGACCACCGTCAGCTGATATCCGAACCCAACTAGTACCTCAGGTATAACTGTACCAACAACCATCTTCGGCTGGAATCAGAAAATTTACTGTGAATGTTCAAATTTTAATGGACCAATCCTAAACTTGGGACCATCACGAAATGAGTTTAAAAAAAATAGCTTTCTCTTCCGCACTAGAAACAACTCCACGCCAAAACAACTCGACATCCGCCCCGTTTAGTCACTCCTCCAACACATTGTTGAAATCGAAAGTTTTTTGTCGCACGGCTGAATTTTGTGGATCCGACATACTTCCCGATACGAATTATATCAAGACGATCAAAATTACATTTGCTGAAAGGCGTTCAGTTTTCAACGACATCCATTGTCGCCTTGCTATATTTGGCTTTCCATTTTTTGTGGAAGAATTATTCATTCCGCTGTAAACTTTATTCCGTCTCCCAATCTGGCAAGGCAGAATCTCAAGAGGCAAAACACAAATTTGCAAAGCACTTCATCAAGATTGTTGAACTCGTTATGCAACATTCTTTTGGGGGATTCAGGATTATTAACGACATCAAGTAACTTCAGTTCGCAAGAGTCATATTTCTCCCACCTGGGTCGTCAGGAAATTCGTAAATTTGTCTCCAGGGTGTTACGAATTCCTCCCTCTATTGGAGATTGCGTTAGACATTTACGAATTGCAGCACGTAAGTCTGCAAGTCCTCGACTTCTTCGGATATATTATCGTATGCGGGATCACTTCTTCCTCCTGGATTTTTGACTGAACTTGAAAAATATACGGAAATGGTTCTTTGATAGTTGAGTAGGGCGAGGTTGAGATAACTGGAACTACTATCAATCTATTACCGACGTTGTGACTTGAAGGCATTTCCAATGCACTAGGAAAGGTGTTACGGTTATAAAAATAAAAATGATAAGAAAATGAGACTGGCTTTTATACAAATGCACTAAAAAGTGAAAAATAATTTCTTTAATATGTTATATTCGCGGCAAGCTTTCGAATCTGCTACTCACAGAATAACCTGGGACAAACAATTAAAGAAATTTTATTTCAATTTTTAATGATTTTGTATAAAAGCTTGACTTTAATTCTTTTCATCCATTTTTATTGAATTCTTCTCAGTCATTCATGAAATCCGTAATATTTTTCAATTCTGACAAGAAATTATAATCACCGACCCCAAAAAAATCCACATACCAATTTTAACCCAATTAATAGAGACAAAGAGAGAGGGGTTACCTTACAAACGGTCCGGTAGTTCTAAATATTTGTTATGTTATCTAGGATGGTTATTAAGTGTTTAAAATGCAAAATGCACAATTTCCTCCTCCCTCCCCTCTCCCCCTCCGCTCTCGCCGCCATATTGAAAAAATCGAAACATTCTTGAGATTTTCGCTTTTATCTTCGTTACGGTGCATTAAAGCTACAAAAAAATACCATCCAACGTTGTGGAGAATCAAATTTCCTATGATTAAAAATTCGAAGTATGTTTCAAGGACTGATAGTTACGGAGATATGCCCTTTTAAAAAAAAAATAAAAAAAGATGCATCTTCCGGAAATTCTTGGTGAACAATTATCGAAATAAAATTTGTAGGGAATTTAATTTCCTATATGAACTTTTTTCTAACCAACCCTACGTAGTGAGGAGTAAACATAACAGTTGAAACAACGGCATTTTGCTTTCTTCGGCTATTGTGACTCCACATTGTATCTTAAAAAAATCACTAATTATTTTCCAGTTTTGGCTTGAATTTGGAGTTCACACCAATCCTACTTGAGTTACTTACAGCGCAATGCTCATGAGGCAGGTACTATTTCACTTGAGTACCTACTGGTGAGAGGGGATGTTCAATTTCAAATAACCCACCAACACAGCAGATACATTTTTCAAAGATTCATTTATTTCAAAAAAGTAAGAACAAAAGGCAGCAATAATCATACAAAAATCGGTAGTTATTGAACTGAGAACTGAAAAGAAAACAAATTTACAAGCGCTTTGCTCGTTTCGTAGGGGGTCATTTAATGAAGTCGAGGTGTTCATTTTTCTAAAATTCTGTAGCTTAAATGCACTGAAACAGAAATATAAGCAAAAATCTGAAGAAAGATCCGATTTTTTCCGGTTTTTCCTGTATAGTGGCGGGCGCGGAGGGGAAAAAATTTGCCTTTTGCATTTTAAACATCCTAGACAATATATCAAAAAATTTAGGAATACCGGACCGTTTGTAAGGTCACCCCTCTATTTACTGGATTAGTTTGAATGGAATCCGACCATAATAACAGAACACTATTATGCAGCCGCCAACTCGAATTCATGATTTCTGACAAAAAAAATCATGATCTGTGACCCCAAAAACCCCCAGTTACCAATTTTCATTGGAATAGGGCTATACCCACATAACTCGTCGCCATTTTGGAGCCATATTGTGAGTTTTGATAAAAAATTCGTGATCTCTGTACCCGAAAACCTCCACATACCAATTTTATATAGAATCAAACAATAATCACAAAGCTCGTTCGCCATATTGGAACCGCCATCATGTTCTTCCTCTAGAAAAAAATAGATAATGCATTGTCACCGGAATTATGAGAGCCTACCAAATTTCACGTTAATCAGACAACTAGAAGTGAGTCAAATTCAACTTGTAAGATTTGATCACCAACAGACAGATATCGGGACAGGTGAAACTGAATAAAAGCTTGTAAAATCAATACATTTAGACTGAATTCATAATCTGCATCCCCAAAAACCCCGACAAACCAATTTTGAATACAAACGGTCCATAATCACAAAACTCGTTCACCATTGTGGAGCCGCCATCTTGGATTCATAAACTTTTACTATACATTCATAATATCCGACCACAAAAACCCCAAAATACCAATTTTGAATAGAATTGGACCATAATTGCAAAACTCGTCCGCAATATTGTGGCCGCCACCATAAATTCATGAATTTTGACAAAACATTCATAATATCCGACAAATAGCAATTTTGAATCGGACCATAAACAAGAATGTCGTCCGCCATCTTAGAGCCGCCATCCTTTTTTTTTATAATATATTGTCACGGAAACTATGAACACCTGCCAAATTTCACAGGTGAAACTAAATAAAAAAGCTTGTAATAATGTGGATTGTACGTAATAGTACATTGTGTATCTAGTAGCAAAAGAAATACATTCCGGACGACCATGTAAATTGCTAGCCAAGGCGTTAGCCGAGGCCAACAAGCACTGGAGACTGGGAATGTGCTTTTACTACGAGGTACACATACTATTTTTCCTGGAATCGCAATCAACATTTTCATAAATAAAGAAATTTATATAAATGCATAACAATTTTTATTGCCATCTTTTTGCCTATGGAATCGTTTTTTGACAATCATTGTTTGTTTATTTTGTGACAAAAGTCGGAGATTTACTATTTATTTCGGTTGAATATGTACTTATCGCTAAAAAATATTCAAAATGGACAGTGATGATGATGATGTCCAGGTGTGCGGGACACCACCAGAGTTAGCAAATGCTGCTGACAATGTCATCTTAAATTTATCGCCAAATAAATCCAAGGTAAAATATGAATACGTTTACGTACGTTCCATGGATTATTGCCAAGAATGAAAGACGACCTCCCGATCTGAAAATGTCATGATTGCATACTTTTCCGATGTATCTACAAAGTTGAAGGCATCTACGTTATGATCAAATTACTCCATGCTGAGAGCTACACTAAGTACAAAAGAAGATATCGATATTTCAAAATATTCGAAATTACGTGCTTTCCTGAAACGTCAAAGTGACAAGTATAAACCAAAGAAGTCAAAAGTTTTGTCAGATAAACAAATTGAAATGTTTATTACTCAAGCACCAGATTATATACAGGGTGTTCCAAATTAGGTCGGCACCATTGCCAACTCCGTTATTATTGATGCTACGATTTCGGTTAAATGGGCAAACTAGTAGCATTTTTAGTGGCCTTCGCGATGCCGAAAACAAAAACAAAATTGACAGTCGCGTTGTAATAATATTTCATAAAATGATATTTTTTCAATTGAACACCCTATATTTTTTCGTGCATTTCGATTCGTAATAACATTCTCAACAACAAAGCTCATGTGACTTTTTTTCGTAAAGCTGAAAATAAGACAGTTGTATTATTAGGAAACATTTATCGTTTTGTACATTAATACCAAATAGCTTAGTGGTGTCAATTGAGTGGTGCGACATGATGATCACGGGTTTCACGAGTTCACATCCCAACGCAATTTTTTCTTTTTACTGTCTTATTTTGCTATTAGTAACAAAATATTGTCATTCGTATAAGTACAAAAAATGGGTGTTTGGACAATCATGAGGTTTTATTCGCCAAAACAAAGAAATTTTTTGTACTAGTGGAAGAAATAAATATTTCCACATAAGTCGCTCATTTTCCACTTTAGGAAGAAAAGTGACATGAGCTTTGTTGTTGAGAATGTTATTACGAATCGAAATGGATGAAAAAATATGGGGTTTTCCATTGAAAAAAATATCATTTTAGGAAATATTATGACAACGCGACTGTCAATTTTTTGTTTGATTTCGGCACCGAGAAGGCCACTAAAAATGCTACCAGTTTACCCATTTAACCGAAATCGTAGCATCAATAATAACGGAGTTAGCAATGGTGCCGACTTAATTTGGAACACCCTGTATACTTAATGAATAAGGTACGTTTAGAATGTAAGAATTCCAAAATCACCTAGATATTCATGTAGTGTTTACTTTTTGGGTTGCCTTGATATTTGGTGTTACCGGTGCATGTCGCCGTGATGAACTATCAATTAAATTTGAATGATAGAAGATTTTGGATCTGAACTTTTGATCAAAATACCAGATAATAAAACGAACAAACCAAGATCATTTGTGATAAATGAAACTTTTATGCCATTGTATAAAAAATATGTTGCGTCCAGAAAATTTTGAAAGTTGCCGCTTTTTCTTCGAATGGGAAAGGTTGCAGGGCGAGTAGTGAAAATTCATCAGTATGGCAAAATGCTTCAAATTGTCGCAAATTTTTTGAATTTGCCATATGCACATCAATACACAGGACATACTTTCCGTCGGTCCTCTGCGACAATTTTGGTTAATGCTGGGGCAGATTTAATTGCTTTAAAGAGGCATGGGGGATGGAAATTCTCAACCATTGCCGAAGGAAATATAGAGGAATATTTTACAAATGAAGTAGACATAGCAGAAAAAATATTTCCCGGGGAAAGTGACAAAGAGAAATCTGCTAATACTATTATTATTATTGCCGAAGAAGAAAACAGCAATGAAGTCGGTGACTATTCAGGTAACATAACAGATGAATTTTATACTCCAGTCTGTTTTCAATAATTGTACAAACTGCAACATAACTATGAATATACAAAGATAGTTATAATAAACGTTCCATATATGTAATAACATATTCATTAAATGTTGTTAAAGTGAGGTGGTTGTTCGCGTGTATTCATTTACTGCCTGAAATGTATATAAAAAACCGGTAGGGACGATTTTGACGGCCTTGGCCGGCAAAAATTTTCTTGTACCGTTTTCGGTCCGGGAAAGTTCGTTGTTCAGCAATCGAGCGCACTTTCAAGCGTTTGGAGGAACTTTAAAACTTTCAGTGACATTTTCAACACCTTTCCCACCTCTCGAGTGAAAACCTCAAATATACAAATTGAAGATTTTGGTCTCCACTTCCAGATGCTGTTCACAGAATCCGAATACAACACGATTTTCCGTGAATTGGAACATTTTGCAAGATAAGCCCTTGAATTGTTTATAACGCAATTGTGCAAAAACTATACATCGGACAGAAACCATTTTGCGCACAGTTGAACTAAGTTCCATCATCTATCATTTTTCGCAAGATTATTTGTTCAGCTTTAAATTTATAAGAATTACGAATTTTTGAAAAATGGCTTCTTTTTCGAAATTTTCCCGGATTTTCTCAGTTAAAAATATTTTGTGGTTTTTTTTGAATTTCTACAGAAGTTTCATCGATTACGAAACGATTCCCTCAATGATTTTGGAGATATTTGTAAAAAAAACAAAAAATAGGTAATTTTTGACAGTATTTCTTGTTAAAAAAATTCCACAAAGCGATTTTTCTGGGGCCGCACCAAGGTTTTCATCTACGAACTATCTTTCAAAAGATAGTATAGGCTATTTGCGTCTTTATTCAAGTGGCAAAAAAACCTCTATTGGTTCCATTATATTTTTAGAATAAATCTCATTGTCAAATCTAACGTTAAAAAAAATCAAGCCGATAGCTTGGGTGGAAAAAAAGTTATGGAGCTTGCACGCACTTTTGGGCCACGCTGTATATTCGCTCATTATAGATGTTAAGTGGTCTGTTGGTGTAGTCTCTTAGGCGGTGAATTTTTTTATTGAAAATGCGGAAGAGACTTTTTCTCCAGCTCAAATTCACAACAATCTGTCAAGTTTACGTCCGTAGTTGCAAGTAACTCACCGCGTGCTCTGGGCTTCGTCAAAAGTTTCTGCACGATATGATCGTAAGCGGATTCCCTCGCCACCCCCGAATCCTTCACCAACTTCTCCTTGATGGCGATGCATATATTAAACTCGCCGAGTAGGTCTTCCAGCTCCTCGAATGCCTGAAAATGAAAGGAAATTTGAAGAAGTTTGGAATTTAATTTCGATAAAAGTGATACTGAGAGTGGATATTGAGGACGATGAAAGGAATAGATATACAGGAGGCAGTGAGTGACTCTTGACGTTCTTTATAACACTTTTGGTTTCATTTGTATCCCAGGAAGCTATGATTATAATCTATAACATCGCTTTTTCGAAAAGTTATCAAAATTGTAAGATCCAGTGGTGCAGGGTTTTTTTCTCATAGAACTATTAAATGTCAAGTCAGCTATTCATTATAGCTACCTGTATCAAATTGGAATGTTAAAATTATATATATATGCATATAATATATATATATATATATATACAGAGTGGCCACTTTTTTAATGGGATTGTATTGGTAACTTTTAAACCATAAGAGTTAGAAGGTCGGTCAAATGGAAAAAAAGTTGCATTCATAGAAGCATTGTCAAGCAGTTCAAACAAATCGAGATTATCAGGGCCGGTTATTGAGATATCATAAGAAAAGTAAATTCTGTCATTTTGATTTTTCTTTTTTTCCCACTTTATTTCGAATATTATCAAAAAATGTCACCGGCGATTTTTATTCGACAGTAAATCATCCTCAATTTGACATAATCAGATTTCGTATCCAACGTTTCGTACGCTCTGGGCCACCCTCAACCTCATTTTTTTCAATACGGACCTGCATATTTTATGACACTTTTCGAAATAACTTTTAACGCTGAATTCAACGATGTATCAAACAATTTCATTCAAAGTTGATTTTCAGGTGATTTTGACCCATATCCAAATTTCTTTGGGTCGGATCTGTATTACATTTAGGTACCTTTAGTTTAATTAACAACATGCAATACATTTCGATAGGAAAATCAACTTACTCATCTTCAACTGAATGGAACGTAACAGAATCAAAGCAAGAAACAAGTAATAATTATTTACAAATTTCAAGAGGTGAAAAACCTAATTCATAATAATTGAACGAAACTATCATTCAATGAAAGAAAAATCAAATGATTATTCGAAAGTAAATGATGAACATTAATGAAGTAAGTGTTCGAAATGTCAACCATTTTGTAAAATGCACTTTGCGGTTCTGGAACCCAAACTTCTTATACATTTGCTTATTTCGTCTCCTTAAATACCTTCCAATACATTCTCAATCTTCTCGGGTTCGTAGTATCATGAATTTTATTTTTGAGATATCCCCACAAATAAAAATCCAGTGGATTCAAATCCGGAGATCTGGCAGGCCATGCTACTGGACCTCTTGTTCCAATCCATGAATCGGGAAAAGTTCGATTTAGATAGTCTGTGACTATTGAGTTGTGTGGACCACATCCGTTTTGTTGGAACCATGGACTATCACGCCGATACCGTATAGGAAGATCATCCACATTTCTTCTATGATTTCTACATATTTTGCGCCGGTCAGGTTGCCGTCAATGAAATAGGGTCCCAGTAATTCATTATTCAACAAACTGCACCATATGTTCAAAGGAAAACGATATTGATGTCTAACTTCGTGAATTAAGTTAGGATTTTCTGTGGCATAAAAATATTTGTTCCTTCGATTGAACATGCCAGAATTTGTGAATGTCGTTTCGTCTCCCCAAATGATATTGTGCGCAAAATTGTTGTTATTCCGCACCTTCCGTTGAAACCAATTACAGAATTGCAAGCTTCTCTCAGGATCATTGCGATATAGTTTTTGCACGGCTTGGTATTTATAGTCATGGTATCCGTGTCTCTCGAGTATTTTATTAACAGCACTTTTTGATACTGGCCATAGTTCTCGATCCTATTCCTGGATTCATTCGAATTTGGGCCAGAACATTGATGTCATTGATAGGCTCGTTTCGTCGTACATAAGGACCTCTAGGTTTGATGAATGAATTATGTGCAAGTAACGTTGTAGATAAACGTCGAAACATTTCAATATTTGGTGTTGTTCTTTCAGGATATAATTCACCATACCTTTGTTGTGCTTTGAACGCATTTCTATCTAGTTTTATGTACACTTCGTACATATCTCTCTTCTCTTCATTTGTGTATCTAACCATATCGAATAAGTTAAATTGAAATCACTCAGAAAAGTATTTAATGATAAGTTCTTGTGACACAATGATAAACGAAGTGACAAATAATATGACATTTCTCGTTATGTTTTTTTTTTATCCACGGCCTACTACTTGAAAATAATACATTCAATAAACCTAGAGTTGTGTGTATGTAAGAAAAAACAAGTCTATCAACGATATCAATGTTCTGACCCAAATTCAATTGAACCCAGAAAAAAATCGAGAACTGTGGCCAGTGAATGCAATTTATCAAAAACTGCTGTTAATAAAATAGTCAAGAGACGCGAATACAATGATTTTAAATTTGAATACCAAGCCTTGCAAAAATTATATCGTAATGATCTCAAAATGAAGTTCGATTCTGTAATTTGTTTCAACGGAACAAATGACAAATCCAACAATAATGATTCCTCGCGAGAAGATTGAGAATGTATTGGAAGGTATTCAAGGAGACGAAATAAGCAAATGTATAAGAAGTATGGGTTTCAGAACCGCAAAGTGCATTTTACAAAATGGTGGACATTTCGGACACTTACTTCATTAATGTTCATCATTTACTTTCGAATAATCATTTAGTTTTTCTTTCATTAAATGATAGTTTCGTTTAATTATTATGAATTAGGTTTTTCACCTCTTGAAATTTGTAAATAATTATCACTTGTTTCTTGCTTTGATTGTGTTAAGTTCCATTCAGTTGAAGATGATAGGTTGATTTTCTCATCGAAATGTATTGAATGTTGTTAATTAAACTAAAGGTACCTAAATGTAATACAGATCCGACCCGAAGAAATTTGGATAAGGGTCAAAATCACCTGAAAATCAACTTTGAATGACATTGTATGATATATCGTTGAATTAAGCGTTAAAAGTTATTTCGAATAGTGTCATAAAATATGCAGGTCCGTATTGAAAAAAATGAGGTTGAGGGTGGCCCAGAGCGTACGAAACGTTGGATACAAAATCTGATGATGTCAAAATGAGGATAATTTACCGTCGAATAAAAAACTAACGTGACATTTTTTGATAATATTCGAAATAAAGTGGGAAAAAAAGAAAAATCAAAATGACAGAATTCACTTTTCTTATGATATCTCAATAACCGGCCCTGATAATCTCGATTTGTTTGAACTGCTTGACAATGCTTCTATGAATGCAACTTTTTCTCCATTCGACCGACCTTCTAACTCTTATGGTTTAAAAGTTACCAATACAATCCCATTAAAAAAGTGGAAACTCTGTATATGTATATATATATATATATATATATATATATATATATATATATATATATATATATATATATATATATGGCGGACACGACAGACGTTGTCCTGTCCAAATTTCTATGTTCCCTAAAATGTTTTTTCCGAAAACTCTCGTCCGCGTAGAATTTCTTCATTGCTATGTTTTCCTTTATGTTGTTCCATCTAGATTATGCTTTTGACTCCTTCCGCTTCCTGTTGACCCGTTATCTCATTTTCACGTTATCCCGTTATTCCATTTTCCTGTTACCCCTTTTTTCTTTATCCCGTTATCTGTTTTCCCGTTATCCCCTTATCCTGTCATCCCGATATCCCGTTTTTTCGTTATTCCGTTATCCCATTATCCGTTATCCCATTATCCCGTTCTTCCGTTTTCCTGTTATCCCATTATTTCCTTTTCCGTTATCCCTTTTCCCCTTATCCCCTTATCCTGTCATCCCGTTATCCCGTTTTCCCGTTTTTTCGTTATCCCATTATTCCCGTTATCTCATTATCCCGTTTTCCTGTTATCCCGTTTTTCATCTATCCCGTTATTCCGTTTTCCCGTTATTCCCTTATCCTGTCACATCGTTATCCCGTTTTCCCGTTTTTTCGTTATCCCGTTATCACGTTATCCTATTATCCCAGTTATCCCGTTATCCCATTTTTCTGTTATCCCATTTTTTCTTTATCCCGTTATCCCGTTTTCCCCTTATCCCTTTATCCTGTCATCCCGTTATCCCGTTTTTTCGTTATCCCGTTTTCCTGTTATCCCGAGGGTGGAAATTAAGAGTAATATGAATTTTTTTATTAAGTCATGACAAAATAAAAATGAAAATCTTGCCAAAAAAATAGGGGTTGCTCGTAGAAGGGTGAAAATTTAGGGTATGTATTTTTGAATGTTGTATCATAAAAAAATAAAAACAAAAAATTTTGTCTGAAAAAAAAAAAAAAAATAAGGGGTGGACCACCCTTAATATTTAGGGGGATGATTTGTGAATCTAAACCATCCAGGGCGCCACCCAAACGCATACACAAAACTTCATTCAAATCGGTCCAGCCGTTCAGGAGGAGTACAGTGACAACACGCTTAGAGTAGAATTATATATATAAAGATAATAATAATTTTATTTCGTAAATTTTCCAAATACAATAGCATGAGACATGAAAAACAGAATATGGAAATTTGAAATAAACGTGAAAAAAAATCACAGAAGCTTCAATAGCCTGTGATGATATATAAGTTTGTTTAATAACAAATAGATTATGTAAAAAAATGCGAACATTTCAAGTGATGAATCAACACAGACAACCAAATGGACATGAGTACGCGCTAGGTACAATATCTCGGTTTATTGCATCGTTTTCATAAAAACAAAATATTATGATCATGTTCAGTATATACATACACACATATAATCAAATACATACTCAAAAAATTTTTTTAATTTTCATATATATATATATATATATATATATATATATATATATATATATACACACATCAAGAGAAATCCCAAAGATGTTGTACAGTGCCGTTCGTCTTTTCTTGTTTGGCGGGAAATTGAAAAAATTTGAAAATTATGTCTCAAAACACACTTATTTGGGAAAATATTGAAAAATATTATTTGGAAAAATTGTTTAGAACGACATTTTATAGCTATGTACGAGTTTGGAAAAAAATCTGAGATGAAGAAATAAAAATCAATTTTTGCCATAAAAAAAAATTCAATTTGGAAAAATACATTTCTGACGAAAAAACTCATTAGTAAAGCCCAAGAGTAATATTTTGAAAAATATTTTGTAAAGATTCACCAGCTACTTCTATTTTATTCGAAGAAAATTTTAAATCTGTGGATTTGCCATGTGTTCAGCTGCTTCATAAGAGGTCACAGAAATATCTTCCGGACATTATGATCCTGATATTGTTTATTATTGACAAAGAACCATGTATCTACAGAATTTTGATATGTATTTTTCATTAGAACAAAATATTGATTAAATTTTTCACATAATTACATTTTATAATAAAATTAGAAGCTGAAATAATTATAAACCAAACAATTTAATGCATACTCGAAAGTTTGTAATCAATTCATTTTTTGTTTGAATGAAAAATTCAATTTGAAATTATGTAGATACAAGGACCTTCATTGATAATGGATAGTATCGGGATTATAATGATCTGGAGATATTTCAGTGACCTCTTATGAAGCAGCTGAATACATGGCAAATCCATAGATTTCAATTTTTTTCCGAATAAAATAGAAGTAGCTTGCGAATATTTACAAAAGATCATTTGAAATATCACTGTTGGCCTTACTAATGAGTTTCTTTGTCTAAAATGTATTTTTCCAAATTGAAATTTTTATTATAGCAAAAAATTGATTTTTATTTTTTTATCCCAGATTTTTTTCAAAACTCGTACATAGCTATAAACTGTCGTTCTGAACAACTTTTCCAAATAACATTTTTTAATATTTTCCCAAATGAGTGTGTTTTGAGACATAATTTTTAAATTTTTTAAATTTCCCGCCAAACACGGAAAAACGAACGGCACTGTACAACGTCTTTTGAGGTTGCTTTTGATGCAGAAGCGATTGCACATATCGATTTATTAATAAAAGAATTTCCAATATGATACGTACTTTCTGTATATATATATATATATATATATATATATATATGCATATTGATATGGGATTATTGAATATTGATCTTTATATATAAATACATATCTTCACATATATACATATATACAGACACATACATATATGTATATCTAATAGGATAAAATAATAAAAATAATAATAATTAATTTCAAGTCTCAAGGAACGGTAAGGTAATTTTAACTACAACTGAAATGTTGAATTGGTTGGAGCTAAACTAAAACATGTTCTGTTTGTGGATATGAAGTTTTGTAGTGTGCTCAAGGAAATGGTGAAGAGCCAAGTTTTGATTTTATAACCGACGAAACCAAAGAGGAGGAGGTTCTCTAGTCGACGCGTATATTAATTTTTTTTATAATTTTTTTATGTATGATTACGCATAACTTTTTACTGAGGCGTCCGATTCCGATGATTCAAAGTTGGTCCCATTTGAATTTGGAAAATGAAATCCACCCCCAAGGGTAGCAAAATGAAGGATATTGATCACTCACCCTCTGAATTCTGATCCGTTAACCGATTCTATCAGGCATAACTTCAAACTGGGATCTTCGATTTGGATGATTCTTCTTTTATCAGATAGGGTATACCTCATCCCAACAAACATTATAGGTAAAATTTACGTCATTTCGACCTTCGAATAGGTCAGCGCCCTAATTGGCGAAGGTAATTATTACGTTATAATTACCTTAAATTTACCATTATGGGGAAAAAAATGGAAGTAATTCAGAAGTCGAAATTTGGGAAATTAAGACATTTCTCCTTATAAGTTGAAGGCATAAATAAGTAAAATTGCCTCCAGACTAGTCGACTGATGGTAAAAATGTAGTCATTTTTACCAATTTCAGGTTATAAACACTGTAATGAAACAAACAACAAACAATGGCAGGTTAGAAGAAGATGATAAAAGTTTACTGTATATTGTGTATCTTAACCTACATGCTTATGCGTGAAAGCGTTGAAGTTGACATGAACATGGCGTATGAAGAAAAAATTGTCAATAAACGTATAGCAGATAATGCAATAAGTGATGGTTTCGCATCCACACCTAGCTGTGATTTCATTTGCGATACAAACTTTTCTGTGATAATGTTGATTTTTACTCGTCTAAAACAAGTGGGCCCATCAAATTATTAGATTTGTATAAAAAAAAAAACATTAATTCATGTCTACTTTGACAACTTTTTCCATCAAACACTTCAAAAACTGATTTTTATAGATGAAGTATGTGTACATATCATATTCACCTATTTTTGACTACCACTCATTAAAATGTGGTCGATTCGAGAAAATTATGTATTATTTCTACAATGGCGGAAACGGTTCAAACCGAAAAATATGGCGTAGATTCCATATGGGACCTATATGTCGAAATTCCTTAAAATTTTGACTATGAGAACACATTGACTTTGTTCAAAGTCGAAAGTAACCTTTATTCCTGACTTTGAAGTCCATTTTCCTTATCTTGGGATTTCAGACCCTTTCACAATGTGGTCACGTGATGAAATACAATATATGTTATTGGATGCATGTCTATACGTTTCGTTCTCTGGATGGATTGCGAATCGTGGATAATAAATTTATATTTTACTTATTCTATGTTCTGTGCAGAAACACTCAAATGTCAATACGGGGTGAAAAAGTCAATATGTTTTGCTAATGTTAATGGTAAGGCCAAGTAACCTATAGTTACTCAGAGAAATGGATATTGACTAGAAAACCCTGTAATGATTGTTCATTCTGAAATTAAATATCAAATCCATCAGTAAGGTTGATAATAGTACGCGATATTTATATTTCAGTGCACATCTTCCCAGAATAGAAACCATGATTAATGTTATTGTCTAATGAGGGAATCTCTTTCCGAAGAGAAATAGCCAATCATAACTTTTCAAATATAAAATGGTGTGTTGTGATTGGCTGAATAATTTTGATTTGACATTTCTGCGTTCCGCATTCGGTGCCCGGAAATATACAATTTATCAGCCAACTGTAAATACCATTAAAAAATCGACCAATTATGATTCGCTTGATTTTTACTTTTCCGGAAACCACAATGATTGGTTTTAAAATTCTCGAAGCCATGGAAACTCATCATTTCAACACATCAATCTCTTATTTTTGTTAAAATCAATTTTCTATTTGATTTGATTTTTTGCGTATTCAATACCATTTTTTCATCCATTTACTTCAAAAGGATGAACTTCATTGAATTCCATTTTGTCGCTGCATCATTGAAAACGTCGCGGCTGTAGTTTACCGCTGGCGACAGACGAAGCTTTCTGAACGCAGCCCATTCATTGTTCAATATCTCTTACCGACATGACCTGAGACCTAACCAAAGTTTAAGGTTAACGCTTTCATGTTTTTATTTCAATAATGGATGAGTGTTTTAAAATAGTTGCCGTCATAAAAAGACGTGAAGCAACACCCATAGTTGAATACTCCTATGTACCCCATAAGTGGGAACAAAAAGGAGAGTGTTCTACCAACTGCTTGTATGGAGACTTTATGCGACAAGGCCCAATGTCTGAGCTCCTCTAACAATGAGAGGTTATCTTCCAAGCTTTGTGCCTTATTCCCATTGAACTCATCGTCTTCTGATCCATATTTTTTCCCGGTATCATCATCAGTAAAAGCAATTCCACACTCTACATTAATTTCTGCAGTTGATGATGACTGAGTGGAAGATGATGGCTCTGATCTCTGGACATCGGAAAGTATAGGATGGTTTCGGATTATATTTTCATTTGTTCTCATTCTGGCAGCTAATCGATAATAGTTGGTGGTATACCTGTATGGTTTACTAACTCTATTCCAATTTTTGCTCGGCATTTTATAGATTTCTAGAATGTAGGGCACAATAAAAAAATTAAAGGAAGTAAATTGTATCATGTCATCCTCATCTGAATCGACTTGATCTTTAATATCTGATGATAGACTAAGTTACTTTGAGGATTTTATTTCAGGTAACTTTGACTTCGTTGTAGACATTTAGTCTGATTAGACAAATATTGTGGTAATTTCGCCCTCATTGTAGAGCAGTAGGTATAAAATAGGTCAAGAAATGTCCAGGCAACTCCTTTAACTTAATTGGTGCCAAAATAGGTAATAAAGAGTATATAGTAGACCTGTTTACTGACTTGTCAATTCCCTGACTATATGAACACACATGAGGTAATAATTAGGTAAATATTCACCAGAAGGTTTTTCCTGAGAGTTCCAAGTATTTTGAACACATTTTGCTGGTTACATTTAGGTGAAATTTAACCTAGTAAATAACTCTATCAACCCATGAGGCTGTGAAGGTATATTTGAAGTCCATAACAAGTAATTTCATACTACGCACTACGCCTATTAAGTTTTTGGTTTTTGAAGGAGATTTGGTGCTCTCAATTATGGTTTTTATAACGCCAATTATAACTTTGGAGTTAGTTAGTACTTGAAGGTAAAATATTTGGTCAGAAATGGGTGAATTCGGACTTCTTGAAGCCGCTTTACCCCACTGCTTGGTATAATTTTCCTATGTTGATCAAATTTGGATTTTGAATGGAGTTATACACCTTTACGGGTAGAAAAATAGGGAATAATTGATTTTTCACTTGTGAACATTGGCATACATATGTAGTTGACAATGACAGATCGCTAGTGTTTGTTTGGCGCCGACTCAAAATGAATTACATTAGTTAAGGAGCTCAGTTATTGAGACTAAGAAGGTTTATTTTATTAATTTTCAGTTCCGTATTTCGTCGGTTTAATTTATTGTTGAATATATATATATATATATATATATATATATACAAAACTGGGGATATTGGGGAGAGCTGCAATGGGAAAGTTAACACTTTAAGGTTTATCCAAGCTTCCGGAAAATGTTCTTTCCATCATCATGGAGACTACAATAGATGAAAAAACCAATAGTAACACATATTGAAGTGCGAAACATTATGCTACTTACAACTTTGTTGAGGTTGGTTTCAGTGATGTTGGACATATGCATCTAACATAGTGCTTCAAAAGAGAGGAAGTAGGTCAAGGAATAAAACGAAGTTTGAAGTTAATACCACCACATTAGCATTGTTTAGAATTATATAAATATACATGTGTTCTCTGGTGACAAGACATCATTATATCGTTATTGATTTCGTTCGTATCATTATTTATAGATGGAAGTTAAAGTTGCTTTCGATTTGTATTCATTTGCACCGTTACGCGCCAGATAATTTTACACTAAAATATGGCGGTGTTATCCTGAATACGAATCCCCATGAAACTTCAGCGTATTTTGCCTTCTAATTTAATTTTTCGGATGCGAGTTGTTCCGTTGCTTTCGGCATGAGATGTATATCGTCTGGAAAGTCATTGAAGTGCTTCCATGAAAAGATTAATTTTCCATTTAGAGTAATTGCTTTTAACGGTTATATCCCGTTTTTCCGATTCAGAGAGTTTGTGAAAGAAATGGAACTCTTTTCGAAATCCACGCAAAAGGCGTGAGCCTCCGCTTCACTCCATATAATTGAAGTGTGAGTTTCGCATTTCCACTGATGGATACTTCTGAAAGCTCATGGGCGAGTGCTTTCTAGAATAATAACTGACGACGACAAATTACGAGTCACATTATGAATAATTCAGGTTGTGTAGATACTCCAACCATTTCAGTGCAAATTGCCGGTCACGAAAGGAGATCGTCAGAAACTATGGAGTTGTTAGAGGCATAATTCTTTGAAGTATTCTTTTGTACACCTAGCTGGAAATATCGAGC